>JAYMSH010000558.1:0-10621 GCA_036897905.1 Aragoa cleefii | reverse complement strand
ACCGGATCGACGTCTGATCCATATTGACACAGATGTGGAAGAGCCAATGATGATGAAGAAATTGGTGCAGACAGAGATTTTACATTTACTATGATCCTGTCAATGTAAGAAATCCACTCTGAATAAATTATTTACGGACAAATGTAATAGACCAGAGTAAAAAAGAGTAATTAGCACCAAGAAGACATAGTCAAAGTCATGTTTTCGTGGATACTGGATAACTATCGTATGGATCAACGAACGTTGACTTGACTTCATTTAAAGTATAATAATAAGTTCGAGTATTACGAATGTAAGAAATACCACCGGGAGAGATAATTCCTTACGAAAAAAATGAGCTTCTCACCTTAGAATAGTTACTAATGATCAACCGGTGAATATGGTACGGGGTCGCTCTCTCATCTTCCATGTTCTAACTTCAACACCAATCCTAGGTTTCAAATAGCTTTTAAGATTGTATATTTTGTATCCTCTGCTTCTAGAAGTTTTAGCGACAGCTCCAAAGTTTTCATTACAAGTACTAGAGATATTTTAATTTTTTTGTTGAATTTTCAGTGAACGATGCTTTATAGTATGGTCCCCTCATCATAACCCCGCCAAATAAATTTAGCATGACAAGAATTCATGGGATACTATTAAACAGTTGGCGAAAAAATAGACAACGCATACAACAAGATCAATGTAGATTCATGTAATGTAACCCGCATTAATAATGGCTGAGAGAGAGCTTCTCGTCTAGATTTTGCGTTACCGACAAGATTGAAGATTACGTTAACTCAAACCTAGTAACTAGTTTACCAATCATCGACTGGAGTCTTGTTTTGATATTTCTTTCTGGAAAGCACGAGGCGATAAGATGAGACTTGGTTAAATGCCATACATGAGGATATGGAACTAGGAAGGAAGCAAAACAATGTTTAATTTAACCCGAAAATCGGAATGCCCGGGATCAAAGCATTAGGAAGGATCTCCAAGACGAGATTAGTTTGCCATACGCTTTTACTAACTACAATACAGGGAACTAATTAGGTGAAGGAAGGTGTTGATGGTGTCAAATAAAACCTACTAATAAATGTTGCAGTTAGTAAACCAACTGTCCACCGCCGAGACAGATGCTTACAACGAGAGCACAAGCTCAGACCGACTGCAGCCAACCGGAACCAGAAATTGAACCGGGCACTGCAGTTCAACTTGATTCATTCGCTGTTTAGCTAATTGAATCAGTTGGCCAATTGACATCCGACATGACTCTGCTTTTTTCGTCTGATACGAACTGAATTGATATAAACCGAATTCACTGTATTTTAAGTTGAAGAGAATCTGGCCATTATATAATGTGTTACAGTAGTGTAATTTCGTTGTACATGTATGTATGATATTGTGAGTAAGGATTTGCAGTTTTTGCATCTGTGTAAAGTTTATAAATGAGCTCATTTGGGTATGGGGCTTGATTATGGGTTGGATTCGTTGACTCGCTATTTTTTCGTTTAATATTGCTGATATCTTTGTGGAGTGCTCTCTCTTCCCCTCTGTATGGTGCTTGTGAACCTGTCAATCTCTCTGGAAACTTTACCATATACTTGCAGTAGAACACAAACTAACACCATCATTTGGTAAAGAAATGCAAGGACAAGGACTATTTCGTGTCAAGGTTTATGCAAAAGTGTATTTATAAATTTATCGCATAATGAACAGATTATATTTTAATATCGCTGTAGTAGTTATGCATAGGAGTTAGTGTGCCTGGGACTATAAGCAGCGTACTTCTCAAAATAATTTTTCTTAGGACAAGTGGAATAAGTTTGTTGCCATGTCATGAGAGCCCGGGAATTCTTATTTTCTTGATTTTGTCCTGTTTCCACTTTGGGTAATTAACTATCTGAACGTTAATTTCCTTCGGAAAATGTGGTAGATTGCATGCTCAGTTAAGGAGATCAAAGGTTGGAAGTCTATTGTAAAGTCGGTTAAAGGTTAAATTTAAATCCTGAACCACTCAAGGTAGTTTTAATGAATCTCTTCATGAAATACTGTAATGTTCTAGTCTCCTGTGGAACTTTTCCCTGTTGATCATATAAACAGGGAAGTTGTATAAACTCAATATCATGCTGATAGTCTAATCGGTTTTATCTAGTATACAATGCAACATATGACGGTCACTTTTCTCTAGGATATCAATAAACTACACTTTGAAAGTTTGGCATGCCATACGTATCTGACTAATAAAATTTGAATGATGGTGTCAGCAAATGATGGCGCAACAATCTTGGACCTGATGGATGTGGACAATCAAATTGCTAAGCTCATGGTTGAATTATCACGGAGTCAAGACTATGAAATTGGTGATGGAACAACAGGAGTAGTCGTTGTGGCTGGTGCGCTTCTAGAACAAGCTGAGAAGCTATTAGAACGTGGAATTCATCCTATTCGGATTGCAGAAGGCTATGAGATGGCTTCCCGGATAGCTTTTGGACATTTGGAGCATATTGCACATAAGTTTGAATTCGGAGGGACAAATGTTGAACCTTTGATTCAGACTTGCATGACTACTCTATCCTCCAAGATGTAAGTAATGTTTCTTATGAAGGAATTCGCCCATGCTTCCCTTATGGTGCGTGGGAGCTTAATTTTGTTTTGGAATTATTGTTGCACTCTGAATCCTCCCCCCTCCCCTAAATCCTCCATTATTCCCTTTCTCCGCTATTGGTTTTATACCATTGCCTTAAATCCCTTAAAAATCTCCATCACAAGCTTGAATGGCCTTCACATTTGTTCGGTGGACCATCAATGCAGATGAGTCCTTGTATGGGCTACGGTGTGTTCAGAGCTCTTTGGCCTTTCTCGAATTTCGACTTTCTTGTGTACAATTATATGCATATATTGCCAAATTTATCTTTAACCATTTTCACAAATTCCTAGCCTCACAGACAAATAGGTCATCCTCCTATTTTTTCTTTGCAATTGATGTAAAAAGTATCTATCTGCTCTAGTCAATTATATGACGCGTTTTCTCTCCATTTGTCCTTGGCACCCTTTTCTTGGTGGGGGTTGGGGGCTGAATGAGGTTTCTTAGAGGGATTGTAGTCGTTTCTTGGATCCCAGAATATGTAATTTTTGGCGCTTCTTTCCTATATCGAGAATTCTCAGGGTTTTAATATGTGATACATGTGCCTTTTGAATATACTTCTCAGTTTGGTTTCTCATAATTCTGAAATTGTCTTATGCTTTGATGTTATGCATAGTTTGACATTGTCGACTACTTTTTGGCAGTGTGAGTAGGTGTAAGCGCAGTATGGCAGAGATTGCAGTTAAAGCAGTGCTTGCTGTTGCAGATTTGGAGAGGAAGGATGTGAACTTGGACTTAATAAAAGTTGAGGGGAAAGTGGGTGGAAAGTTGGAAGATACTGAACTAGTATATGGGATTATTGTTGACAAAGATATGAGTCATCCCCAGATGCCGAAGCAAATTGAGGATGCAAAAATTGCAATTTTGACTTGCCCCTTTGAGCCTCCCAAGCCAAAGACTAAGCATAAGGTTGACATTGACACTGTGGAAAAATTCCAAACATTACGTCTACAAGAGCAGAAATACTTCGATGATATGGTGCAGAAATGCAAGGTAATTCTGTACCCTCTATAATCGCACGTTTAGTTTATGATGTGCGGGGAGCACCTTGTGTGTTTGGAATACGTGCCCGTCTGTTTGGAATTGAAGTTTGATTAGATCTAGATATAAGGTACTGGGTCCTTCTACAAGGACCGTGCCTGAAGATGATATATATCATAGATATTCAACCTTATTCTCTCGCACCATACTTGGAATCTTAAAGGTTTTAGGTGATTATCACCCCAGATATTGCTTTTGTTTCTCACATATCCAATTCCTATTGTAATTATCTAGTTAAGAGTTGCACTTCCGTGTGGAGGTTTTGCTTGAATGTACTTTATAACTTAATCGTGTACATTTATGGGGTTACATTTATATCTTATTAAGGTTCGATATTTGGTAAAGTTGTAGACATCAATGTTGTAATGAGTTTATCTGGATTACAGGATGTCGGAGCTACCTTAGTTATCTGCCAATGGGGGTTCGATGATGAGGCAAATCATTTATTGATGCATAGAGATTTGCCTGCCATCCGGTGGGTCGGTGGTGTAGAGTTAGAATTGATAGCCATAGCTACAGGTTTGTTTTGATCATGCAGTTCAGTTGACTATTTTGATACAATATCAAGTTTATCTTTTCATGAATTATGTTTCTTGATTTTCGATCTAGGTGGGAGAATTGTGCCAAGATTCCAGGAGCTGACGTCAGAGAAACTAGGCAAAGTAATATTCTCACCCATGCCTATCCGTTTTTACATATTTTGCTATCATTTGTTATTATTGTTACGATGACTACTTTTTTGGGTAGCAATTTTCATTTTATTTTCATACCATTTTAATTATCCTATATGAACTCTATGAGCTGATCTATTAAGTGGGCATACATGGTAGGCTGGTTTGGTTCGGGAAAAAACATTTGGAACGACCAAAGACCGAATGATTTATATTGAGCACTGTGCAAACTCAAGGGCTGTAACCATATTTATACGTGGAGGTAGGTTATATCCTCTCCCTGATTCTTTATTTTTTCTCTTTTATTTTCGTTGTGGTAATTGATGTCACGACTGTGGATGAACTACTTCCAGCAACTTCTCTTCCTACTATATATTGTTGACTAGATAATTTTTCATCGTTCTTAACAGAATTAATTTTTTATCGTTCTTAACAGAACTCTTAAGGTTTTATACACTAATGATAAGCCTGATCTGGCGGCTTTATTTTTATGTCCTAGACTGTGGTTGAGAAATTCTCATGTCAAGCCAAGTACTGTTTTCACTAAAAAGTGTTCCAATTCCCAACTTTTTACCCAAGTAATAGATTAATGATGAATTCTAGACCTGTCCATTAGTTCTACTGTCAAGTCTCCTACTATCCACTGTTATGTCCAAATATTGCAATTGATATCTCATTTTGACATCATAGTAGTTGTCAATAGCAACTCGTGACCAATAGCGACAAGCCATCACAATACTATGTAGCCATCGCGATTCAATAGTGCTATTTTGAAATATAGCGGGCATTATGTAAAGAATAAATATATCTATCACTATCTTCATCTGATTTGGCAATTTTAATCCGTATATAACTAAACTTTAGATGATAATAGATTAATTAGTATATCTAGATGGAAACTTAGTATATCATAGAGCTGTTTTTGTTTGATTAAGAAGAAGAAATAGAAGCCCATGCAGTCGTATAAAGTCAATGTATTATTACTGATGGGGGTTTGACATTAAACTTCCATATTCCAGCTGTTATTCAGTGTTTTAATATTGTTGGGAACCTTCCAACTTCATCTTATTTATTAGGGTATAATATATTTTTGTTAAATAGAATAAATGATAAAAAATATAAAGATTAACTGCTGTTTAAGATCGCGACGCTATTGGTTGCTATCTCTACATCACGATAGTGGGCGTAGCAATGAACAGCAGCCGCTAGCTTGATCAGGTAATCAGAACACGATGCATAGCGATCTTGGGTCGCGGAGCATCGCAGACGCGATCTTGACCACCATTATCGCTATTGACAACTATGGTTGACATAATTCTTGATGAATGATTGAGATGCATGGAATGTCGTGAGCCACTTTTTGTTGGAAAAACATGAAACTAGCTAATTTTGTAATTTTATTTCCTTTTTTTTGGCTCAAGGTAATAAGATGATGATAGAAGAAACAAAGCGCAGCATTCATGATGCTCTCTGTGTTGCTCGCAATCTTATCCGCAACAACTCAATCATATATGGTGGTGGTTCAGCTGAAATTTCTTGCTCGTTAGCCGTTGAAGCAGCTGCTGATAAACACCCAGGAGTTGAACAGGTGAAACCCGAACCTTTCTCCTGAATTTGTTGTCAAATCTTTTAGCTACACGACTTACATGTTTCTCTCCACAGTATGCTATTAGGGCATTTGCAGATGCATTAGATGCTATCCCCATGGCACTGGCAGAAAACAGTGGTCTCCAGCCTATTGAAACTTTGTCTGCTGTTAAATCACAGCAAATAAAGGTAACCTCAAGCCCGTCGCTTCTTTTCTTGAGTTTCGCATCCTTTCTTTGGTTCAAGCCCAGAAACAAGTCTTCATTTCAAGCTTCATAAATTTGTGACCAATTATCATGTTAATGATTTATTCGGGTCTATAACAGTTTTGGCAAATCAACTTTTAATTTAGTTATATTAAACAAGGGTTTTACGGTTGCAAAAGCTGCTTCAGGCTTCACTTTACGAACCTCTGAGAAGCTGAAAAGCAGAAGGTGGTTCAGATCAGCTAGTCTCTCATCTCTAAAATTGAACTTTTGCAAATGCTATTTTTGCTGCTTTCTCTATTTTTCTTTAGTTTTCGCAAAACAAAAAAAATGTCTGAAAAAAGTTTCCAAACTTCAGCATCTATGAAAAAAGCTATAGCGTTTGTGATTATTTGTCTGAAAAAAAGGTATGATATTCTGCAGGACAACAACCCCTGCTGCGGTATAGATTGCAATGACGTTGGCACAAACGACATGCGTGAGCAAAATGTTTTCGAGACCTTGATTGGGAAGCAACAGCAACTTCTGCTCGCAACTCAAGTTGTCAAGATGATTCTTAAAATCGATGATGTCATATCTCCATCCGATTTTTAATAATTATCAGGTACCTTTGTAAAATTTTGCTCTTAGGATTTGTGTCAACTATGTATGGTCTTAAATTATCTGATTCTCAACATTTGAACCGATTTGCTAAATCTGTAACGATTGAAGACCAATACTGTTGCCATCTAGTGCTGTTTATTTGTGTGATATACAGTACGTTTTTGTGGGACTAATTTAGGTGTCGGTGCTACTTGTTTAGAGTGGAGGTATTGTCGTCCACTTTTAAGTTTTTGTGGCTGTCGAAATGTTTCTTTCCTTTTTCCTTTCTCTGGGATGAAATGTGGGTGTCGATTTCAGTTTAAGAGTAATAGCAATTGATTGTGATTTTACTTGGTCTTAGCATGTGCACTACTCCCATCGGCGTCATTTGGTCCCTTGCCTTTATACCCAGATGCTTGCGGACTGTTGATAATTGTGTATACTATTCCGCTTCTTATCTTTTAATTTACACACACGTTAAAGAAATGTGTGCAAGTAATGATGAAAATAGATAAAGTATGAGAGATTCTGGTAGAGTGGGAGAGGGAGTGGGTAAATAAGTGATAAATTGTGGTAAAATGGTAAATATGTACTCCCTCAGTTCCATAGAATTTGTCTGGTTTGTTTATCGATATCTTTTTTGTAAAATACATTAAAGTATGAAAATATGAATAAAAAAAAGTTGATGAAATTATTTTATACAGAGAATATATGAAATAATGAGAAAATTAATTTTTTGTTGATGTTTTTCTATTTTAATGAATTTTATGAAAAACTTTTCGGTAAACGAATAAGATAAGTTCTCCGGAATGGAGGTATTAAGTTTTATTATGACAAGTGGAATATATTAGTAGTTAAAAATGAAAATATGATGTTTCTAATGGAACGTTCGAAGTGAAAAATCATAAATTTTTAAAAAGAAATGAAAGTACTATCGATGTGCTTGGGCATTTTTTAATAGCAAAAGCTCTGTACGGAAACTAAATTATTGTACTATTTATTCTATTGCTAGAATGGGGAGATAGTGCAGTAGGGTAGGGGGATTGTGCTTTACACTTCAATAAATTACTCCCTCCATCTCGATCTAGAATCTTTCTATACAGTAGTCAATCCATTTCGGAGAATATGGAGATGCGTTTTCTGAGAATTTTTTTGTGAAATTCGTTAAAATATGAAAATATGAATAAAAAGAATTGATAAATTAACTTTTTTGTTATTTTATACATTTTTTTTGTAATATAATTTTATCAAATTTTTTTATTCACATTTCATATTTTAATAAATTTCACAAAAACATTATTGGGGAGCGTACCGTCCAAGTTCTCCGAAACGGAATGGTCACTTGTTTTTAACACACAAATTGAGAGTAGAAGATGAATAGCAAAGTTGATGTGTTTTTCTAATAAAGAATTTATCGTAGCAGCTAACTTGTGAATTTAATATGTGTGTTATAAAATGTAGTCATAATTCTTAGTTGGGGTGGGGATGCAAATTTTACAAAAATGGAGGAGAAATTTGTACTGAGATCTCCCGAGAGCCGAAAGATAGATATGAGATGGGTGGAGTAATAGAAAAGCACAAATAACAACTTCTATGTGTATTTAGTGATTGACTCGGGATAATGGAGCCATAAACAAGAATAGAAGCGTTCTAATTGGAGCCTAACAGGGTGATGTTATGAGTTTCAATTGTTTTGTTTGTAAAAGTTTAAAATTATGCGAATCATCTCCCAAGATGACTATTAGTGTCTTTTTTTAAAAAGTTTCTGATTCTATGATTTGATATAAAATGTTATTTGTAAAAACAGTTTCTCATATTCGACCCATTTATTGGTTTACCTACTTTTCCTCAAAATAAGAGTTTTAAGTGGATATTTGCTAAAGCTTTTGATTATGTAAAGAAAAATATTTGTAAAACTAAGTTCCAAGAATAAGAAGTTGAAAAAGAATTTCTAGAAAACTATTTTTGAATTTGTGGAGGTGATCCTAGATTCAACTTCTCTTAATTAGACTTTATGCATGAGATAAAAACAACATATTCAAAATTCCGCATGTGGACAGGGTATGTGGGGGTTAGATGTACGAAATCTTACCCTACGAATAGGAAACAGTTTTTAATAGAGACCTCCGGCTCACCTATAAATAAATATGTATAGACAAATGTATATATGTATAATTTTGTTTTTTTTAACGTAAAACGTAGTACGGGATGAGAAGTTTGTGCAAATTTCCACTTATGATTAATTTTTCTAGCTTTTTTTTCAGTTGAGAAATAGTAAAAATCTGATTTATAAACACTGCCATAAATGATTCCTATGATTATTTTTTCTAAAATTTTACGCTGTGGATAGAAAACACATTATTTTTCACCTTCTGCTATGCATTGAATGTAACTTAATTTCCAGAATTCCCAAATGCTAATTTTGCAAATCACTTCGTTCTTTCTCATTGGCTTTAAGAATGTTACTTGACAATCGTGAATCATGAGCCTAAAATCCAGTAAAAGCCAATTAAATCCGCCGACAAAGTCTGGCCTCGACTTAACTAGATAATCAGTTAGCATATCCCTATTACATTACCTCGACATTAATGTTTCATCATATGCCATGCTTCGGATTCTTGGTCCTATAAATGAAATAACTGAGCCTTATTTATGAATCTGAACAAAACCTGAATCTGGCTGTTGGTCTTGTTTTGCCCTTATATGGATAATAACTAGGACAACCCTTTCCTGTAATAATTATTCGTTGGCCTCGCATACCTGTATGATTTTCAGAGCGCTATTAGGTTAAGATATCATTTCTACAGTGTCATTATTCATTATTCCTTCATTAATGACTAAACAGATCTGTTTGACTGCAACGATTATTCAATAACAGTTCAATTCACATCAACAATGGTATAGTAAAGTAAAACCTCTGTAAATTAATTATGTCGGAAAATTTATTAATTCAGAAGGGGTTATTAATTTGTGAAATTTAATTTGTTATTACCGGATCGGAATCCAAAAAAATATTAATTTATTAAAATTATTAATTTATCGAGTATTAATTTAAAAATGATACGCTAGGTACCTTAGTTCAATAGGACCGAGAAAAGTTACTTCCCTTTTACCCTAATTATTAGAGTTGTTCAGACAAATTTATTGCTCCTCCTTGGTTCACCTGCAACAAAATGCTTTAAATACGACCACGTTAGTTTTCTTCCCTTTTTCCCATATTGCTCTGCAAACAGATCTGTTGCATTAAGTTTTCATGCAAACTTTGTCAAAGAAGCAGTTATGGCTGCTGCTTTTCTTGATTTTCAGTTTTTTTATAACAGGCCACAAGCAAACAGCGCCTAATAACTGTATGCTTTTTTTCTGGTTTTTATGAATAACTGGGGCTATCCCATGTGAGTGGAGTTCCTCTCTTGTTGGCTGACATAGAATAGAAACCTTCCTAACTTTGCCCCTCTTGGCATTAATGCCGAGTTCGCTTTCTACGGTCCAGGACACAAACTAACTACACTTCGCAGTGAGGGTGTGAATGCGATGCCCGATGACCTGTGTCGGGCGGGTGTCCTCTTCACTGTTCTGGTCCCGTTATTAGGGGCCCCGTTGTGAGTCAAGTCTCCAATGGGCTGTTTGGTTCCCTTCACTTAAATGACTTGTTAGAGATACTTTTGATCTCGGATTTGTTCTCAATAATTGTCCAAATCCCTGGGAAATGCATCAGGATTTCGGTATGCTTTGCCCTAGGATGATTCACAAAATTCAGATCGCAATCTACGGAACAAAGTAAAACATTGGAACCACACGCCTTACTATTCTTTCCATGAACTTAGGCTCCGTCTCGAGTCCAAGTGCAATAAATTCAGGTTAAGTTTAATTCAACTTCATTAAATTTAGTTCAGTTTATTTGGTTCAACTCT
>JAYMSH010000557.1:0-10622 GCA_036897905.1 Aragoa cleefii | reverse complement strand
AAAGCATAACTGAAGATGCTTAGAATGGGAAAGGCCAACAACCATCTCCAGCAAAATGTGACTTTCGTTTTGTTTGTGCAGAGAAAAAGAGACCGGAGAACAAGAACTTTGCTTCAAAGTTACCTGGAATAGGAGGTGAACTTCTGGCCTGTGTTCGTCGACTCATATATTGTGAGCATAAATACAAATTTTGCTTCCAAAACATATTACATATGCACACGAAGGCTTCAAGCATTAGACATATCGCGAAAATCCTGCTTCTCTGGAAAATGTAATTGGTTTGGTCTCGATATTTCATTTGAAACGCTAAAGGCTTATTTGTGTATGCGTCGATGATGACTTGTGTTATTTTCCCTTTGATTAGGATAGTTGATTTTCAATAACCAGTTCGATTAACTTCACTCACACTATTTTAATTTGTTTATAAAAATACTTACATTGAAATCGAATATATTTTTCCTTTCTTTATTGCAGAATTCGGCAAAAGTATACTGAGTATAAGGAATCAAGAATCGTGTGGGAAAGTTCGCACCTTGAATATTATGTGACCGGCTAGTGCCATTTCTGAGACAGGGCCCGCCCCGAGTAGGCAATTTTCTCCTTGCAGCAAATATGAAGCTGTTGTTGTGGCAGGTGGGATTGATAGAAGTTGTGGTGGAAGGTGACTGCAACACAACAACGTACTCAAAATTCCGTCCATAAGCAGGGTATGGAGGGTGAGATGTACGCAATCATACCCTAATAATAGGAGATTGTTTCCGAAAGAGACCCCCGACACACCTTTTTTTTTTAGTAAAAGGTAAGACGGACAAAAAGGGGCAACTTGACAAAATAGAATAAAAACAAACCATAAACATCAAATAAATAAACACGAAGCAATTGATCAGAAAAAAGGTCAGGAACAACAATGTAAAAGACAGAAAAATTTCAAGGACAAAACTGCCGCACATAACGAGGATATCAGAGCGGTTTACACCGAAGACATACAAACAGAAAAGCAAGCAATATTATTTCACACTCAATCAATCAGCCCACTCCTGCTGGCATTTATGTTGAGGAGATTAAGCCATTATGAAATAATATTTCCTATATCGCATTTTCCTTACAGTCGAATGGGAATAAGTTAGCTCATAACCTTATCCGTAACTTAAGCTCGAACTGTCGAGGATTCAATAACGTCCCGCCAAGATTTGTAATTTGATCATTTCTACTCAATATGATTGATTCTTTTCTCAATAAAATAAAATAAAAAATAAAGAGTAGTGGCAGGCAGTGGCGAGTCCAGGTGAGTCGCCGGAGCCCATCAAACTTCTATGTTAAAATTAAATTTAGGTTAGATTTAGGTTCCATGTGTCCTAAAATACGTGGGTTTCGTTGTTCAGATGACACCACGATATAATGTCAGAAAGTTAAACAGATCAAACGCACACAAGAGATAATTTTGGAACCGATACAGTAATTAGTGCAACAACCAACCAGTACACATTCTGATTTACTTTCAGTACAATGTTTTCAGGTCACATACAATGTACAAACAGATAATGCATGGTTTTACAGAACAAATTGCAACTTACCAATATCACTCTCTCCTAATCTGGTAGTAACAGAAAGGAACAAGGAGATATAAAAATGAGTCTACTCTCAGCCATGACAAGTTTGTTGAGTATGCGTCTCACCCCCACTTCTCCACACACCATCGTACGGGTCATCAGCTTTCCGAAATGGCTTGAAGATGACGCAGTACCTAGAAAAGCAAAGCATTTATTATCAGGTAATAAGACAAGTAAAACGAACGCCAGCCTTATTGACATGCTTGTAGTTGCACAGTGCTAACGTCTCAGGGATATCACGAAAGAAAGCTTCTAACTTTGGTTTCAGCTTTCTTCTCTGAATTCCGTTGTTAAAAACTTTTCCTCATTGAAAATAAACATCTGCAAACACTACATTTTCTCTAATTTTAAGCATATTCTAACAAGCTCCGTTTTTTTTTTCTAAAAATTCACTTTTACGTGTTTTCTCTAAACTTACGCATTTCTAAAGTAGCTTCAACTAACTTATCAGCCCCCATGAAGATCTATATTCTCGCAATGTATTAAAAATTTCGTCACCCGTTAAGCAACTCGGATAGCTCATGGAATGCGCGAACAAGAATAAAGCAAAGAAAAGAAAACGAACTAAAATATATTTGAACAGACAACAAGAGGAATAAAAAAGAAAATACCGGTAATTTTTTTTACCAGGCATGTCGTCTTTTGTCATCACTCCTCGGAAGGTTCATCAGAATCAGACAAGGGCAGTAAGGTACATATCCCAAGGACGTGCCCATTAAGGCACACGTAATACTCGATGCAATCATCATAAGCACCCAACCGACAGCTAGCACTCGAAGGTACCATTTTTGCTGCCAACATGTTCCATAGCTTGGCCTTGCAGTACGGACACACCTCAGTCGCATGCATCGGAGCGCTTCTACTGATCAACATTTTCCTGACCTTGGAAGTCGCAAAGGATTTGAAAATGCCACGGAAAAAACCCACATCACCTTCTTCCCCTTGGTCAAGATGCTCACAGGGATCCGAAACATACAAAACGTCCGTTCTGCATTGTGGTAACAAAAAGCTCTTCCCTGAAGTCCTTGAAAATCGTGTTCTGTATACAAAGTGACCCGGAATTTGCATTCCATTGAACAATCCATCTTTTTCACATCCGGAGCAATATATGAGTAGCTTACCAAGAGCTCTCCAGTTCCCATCTATGCTATGAATTCCATTAGATTGCAAGTCGAGCATCATCTTAGGAGCTCGTGTCATGCAGAATTCCTTCCAGAGAACCCGTTTTGCAAGATCATCGAACCATTTGCATGCACAAGAAAGTGCCGCAATTAATTTCGGGTTCCAGTTTAAATGATTAAAGAGTAGGAATATGACTTCTTCACTTAGATGGCCTTTTGTGCATGCACAACTTGACGAGTGTGTGCACCGGCATAGCTTTGTCAGAATCATCGTCATCACCTGCTAATGGAAAAGGAAAAAATGACTAATATCACTGCTTAAAGATAGAATTTTTATTGAATAAGAGATATTGAAAGAAACAAAACAAAAAAATATAGGAGAATGGTTGAGTTGAAGACTGGAACAAAAACCAAAGATAGGAGAACTCCAAGATTCAAGAGCCAAAATATAAAGAGTTGGCAAACAACACATAGCGTACTTCTCAAAGCACCCTTAGTTTGATACCAAGAAACCTTTCCATTAAGGGTGACTAAGGGGCGATGAAATAAATCGACCAAATACGCTAAACTTCTCAATAGAGGAACTAAATTAAATTAAAGACACAATATATGACTTCCTGTGAAGGATGGGAGTATTTTTTTGCAACAGAGGAACTAAACACTAAACAAATCAAAGTGAAAAGCAGCATCCTAGTTACTAGTACGAGAAGGATCTGCAAGTTCCAGAGACCACCAAGAAACTCACTGAACATGACCATGAGGCAACATGCTTTTGACTCGTCATAGAAAAGCACATAAGGATTAGTACAAATCCAGTAAAAAAAATTTTAAGTATGAAATTAGCTGGTTTAAGTTTCAAGGCTCAGTTGCTGCAAACTTATCCCGTAAACAAAGTAAAAGAAGACCCGTCTGAGTCTGCATTCACATACAAGAGGTAAAATACTTTAGACTCGTCATAGAAAGGCAACACACTAATTAGAACAAATTCAGCATATACATCTAGTTAGATGATTTTGAGGCTCAGTAGCTGCAAAACATATCCCGTCGAAAAAGAAGACTTATGTGAAATCACATACCCACACACACATACAGAATGGTATCCAGATTTCACTCATCCAGAGCCCGACCACATGAATAACTGAATAAGGTATACTACTAGTTTCATTTCTTAGATAGGTAACTATCTCATCAGTTGCATCCATCTGGTGAAATATTTTCGGAAAACGCAAACCTCCCAAAAGTTATAAAATCTAAATGCATAAGCAGAGGGAAAATTTTGGATTTTAGGTTGTGAGGACAACGAACTCTTTTGAGGAGAATATAAACCTTGACGTCATAAGCATAAAGCATACCAACTCGGGAACAGCACACACGGATTTTCCAAAATGTTATTAGAGATAAAATTCGAGCAGTTCATGTCAAACCTTGACGTCATAAGCATAAAGCATACCAACTCGGGAACAGCACACATGGATTTTCCAAAATGTTATTAGAGATAAAATTCGAGCAGTTCATGTCAAACAGAAAAAATCAGCCACCCCCCACTCATGTCCATCAAAGTGTTAGCAACTGGAAACCTAACCTACAATACATCATTCCAATCGAACTCCACACACCTTTTTAGCGTTAAAGAGGAAATCACTACGAAGAATAATGAAAGCTAGTAAGCCAATATACTTAATCGAAAAGTTCAACAGCCCAAAACAACAAACTAATACAACACAACTACATTGACAGCAAAAATTAATCTACACACTTACATAGCTTAAACTAAAACCCCATATTCATCAGATTAGAGCCAACAACACTAATCATCCAAGTCTATAAATTTCCACAGATGCAAAAAAGATTACAAAACCAATACTAAAATGAAAGAGCTTGATTTCACCAAAAACGAAAAAATGCAAGCAGGAAAGCTACCCTAGATCGAGACAATCTCGAAATCAACAACTGATAAACACTAACCTCAGTTCATAACCAGCTCTTTTACACCTCGCACCGACAAATTCCTGCTACACAAACAAGAAGAAAAAATCAAGATTTTAGGGATTTGTATGAAATGCAAGAAAGGGTAAACTTTTATACTAAAAAAATCAAGAAATCACCTCCCAACTTGCGAAATGCCGGAGACTTCGTAAGTCTTGATGGATTAATTAGAATTAAAAAATCAAATCTTGAGATTTTGCAGCAAAGCAAAAGTACGGAGTAAAGAAAGGGTCTTTCTCTGAGCTTGCATATCTTGAAAACAAGAAAAAACTCCAATTATTAAAAGTGTGTTTATTTATGGTGGGTAATAATCTCACCTAGCTGTCATCTTAGCTTGGAACAGACAAATGTTTATCTATTGTCATGCTTACTTGTCATTTCTTGAGACCATCTATTGTTTGTGAAGCTCAGTTATTGGTTTAGGTTTAACATTTTTGTCAACTGTCAATAAATATCTATCAGTGATGGTGTGATCATGTAGGCATCAGGCAAATGGATCATTAAGATATTTTTGTCTTCATTTTGGTGGAAACTGATAAGATTAAGAATCTTCTTGGTTTTTACTGTCGCTGCTGCACCTGCCTAGAAAAAATGCTTAGGACTATGTTTTTCTTGATGTCATCTTGTGATCAAGTGTTGGTTTTATTATGTGGGTTATTCCTCAACTTGAGAGTCTAGTTGTGGGGAAATTGTTTTAGTATGTGATAGTTGTTGAATAAAGAAGTAATCAACCGATTCGGGGATTGAGTTTTCTTTGACAAAGTTTCAATCTTATACTTAGTGATCACAATGAACAGGTTGTAGTTAGGAGAGTCGTGCGCTTTTTGGGTATGTCCCTATTTCTCTAGGACACTCGGAAAAGGAAAACGTCCCTGTAGAGCTTTAGTTACAAGTTGCAGTGTTGAGTCAAAACCATCTTTATTTGGATCTACAAGACACCCTTTCAACATTTTGAAAAGATCTAAATCAAAGGTTCTTTTGATCATGAGACTGGATGAATGACATCCAAGTCAGTCCACCAAGAAAACTTGCCATGAGAAGAAAGCAAGATAAACTGTAACCATGAGAATGTTTGACAAAAGGAACAAGATAGTAGACCAACAGTAACATAAATAGCGATAAGACGCCAGCGTTTTCATCATAGGAAAACAGGTTTTCATGAAGGTCGAGTCGCCGGGGATACATTCCAAACCATCTACAAAGCCAACACAAAGTCTGTTTATTGAGTCAATAGCAAAACAAGCATTCACAATTTACAGTCAATTTCGCAGTGCAAGGAAGACATCTCAACATGTCGAAACCTCTTAGTGTTCCTTCTTCCTCTCCCGGAGTCTAAAATTCAAGAAAGAAGAAAGAGCTAAGAGCTCAAAAGAATGGGATTTTAGTGAAAAAAGCAAAACCAGCAGAACTCTAAACAAAAGTGCACTGTGCAACAAAGCCTTCCCGGCTTCTAATCTAATCAATCCCCACGGATATGTACTTGAAACATTAGAAACTTGCAATCGTCACTTGTCAATTCACACGCTTGGATTTCTCACCTAAAATTACTCTAGAAAAACTGTCAGAAACCCGATGAAAAGTTAACTTATCACTCAGTTGGCAGCACGAGAAGCAGATTTTCTCTCTTGGAGAGAGATTACCGTTTCAAAAGCTCCCACCAAGGCTTTAACCTTACTTTTCCGGGTTTCAGCAAGTTTACTTGCAGTTTCTTCAATAACATTGTTGAACAAACCTTGTGCACCTTTCCCTTGCGCATCTTCATGCTTCAAAGAAGAAACCTTCTCCGAAGAAAGCTCTGCATCATTGTCATTATCGTCAACTTTCTTAAACGCTCTCCTACTCAAATCACCTTTGCCTTGATCAACCCCCAGGATTCTCTCCCTTCTAAACCTAAGTCTTCTTGGAGTATTCGTATCTACATGAAGGTCCAATACTTCCACGCTTCTGAACTTTAACTTCACGGGAGAGTGATTCTTAACTTCAGACACATTCACCTTGCTCTTTTTCAGAATCTGTTTGTAATTCGCTTTCACAGGCTGTACCTCGCCAATCTCCAAACTCTCCTTGTGATCGCAAGAAATATCATCTGTGTCTTCACCACTGTACCCCACTTCTTGATCATCTGCTTCATGAGACATATATGACGAGGTGCCTTCTTGATCAACCCCCAAAATTCTCGCCCTTCTAAACTTAAGTCTCCTTGGAGTACTAGTATCTGTATAAAGGTCTTTCCCACTCCTGAACTTTAACTTCATGGTAGAGTGATGCTTGACTTCAGAAGCAACAACCTTACCCCTTTTCAGAATCTTTAAATTCTCGCCAATTTCCTCCAAGCATTCCTTTTCATCGCCAGAAATATCATCTGCGTCTTCACCACTGTACTCCGCTTCTTGAGACAAATATGACAAGGTGCCTTCGGACAATGATTTGTGTGATGAAGGAGATGGAACTGATGGACTTACATCATCGTTGGATTTGGATTCCAGTGAACTGTTTCCAGTTTCTGTCTCGATGACATGCAAGGTTTTCTCCGGAACTGATGGGATTACATCGTCTTCAGATTCGGATTTTAATGAATTATTTCCAGTTTCCTTCTTGATGACATGCAAGGTTTTCTCCGGAACCTTCTCACTGTCAGATGTCGTTCTGGCCTTTTGGATCTTGCTCCGGTCCTTCAGAGGATTCTCATCTTTTCCTGCCATGATGGTCGGTGTCTTACTGAGTGAGAGGTTAGAAGATAAAGTGGCAGCAGAAGGTGCGAAAGCTTTCTTTCCCACAGCTTTGAGTTCTCTTCCATTTACACCAGTTGAATTGCCAGACGAGGATACTGGTTTGACCTTTGATAGCTTTGCATTCGAAGGAGAAGAAAACTGATCAGCATTTTTCTCAGCCCTCGAAATTTTAATATAAGCCAAAGCAGTCTTTTCTGCGGCAACCTTGACATTTCTAGATGGCAGTACAACATCCCTTTTGATAGTTTCAGGATGATCTGGAGAAGGGCATTTCTTAGTATGTGAAGGGTTGTGATTTAACAATCGGGTATTATTACCAGATGAACCATTTTGACCAAGAAAATGTGTTCCAGTACCCATGGATGACGCGGGTTTTGATAAACGGGATTTAGGATCAGAAGAAGGCTTAAGCTCGGGTGAATGGTTATCAGGAACTGCTGGAGATTTTTTCTTGATACCCTTAGCCTCCTTAACTTTCATTTTATCTGGAGAAGGCTTAAAATCATGTGAATGCTTTTGCTTGATGACCTTATTGCTCTCATCCTTAAGCATTGGCGAATGGGATTTCATATTAGAAGGCTTTGAAACAAGTGAGTGATTACTGGTATCAACAGAAGACTTTTGCTTGACAACATTTTCCTTCTTTTTCTCGCCTGAGACAAAGATCTGTACAATGTCCACCTCATTGGTCACTGATTTGAGAAGGCTTTTCCGTTGAGGCTTCCTCATCTTCTCTTCAAACGCATGTTTTCTACCATATTTACAGAAATCGTGGCAAGAGCCAGTTGAGGCTCTGAGGTAATGGGGTAAAGGTTTTTTTGTACGTTTCACAGAATCTGAGGTGGAACTAATGGAAGCTCTGCGGCGATGGGCGTTTGTACTGTTTCCATCATTTAAAGAATCTGAACCTACAGCACCATTTTCGCTCACCTTTCCATCCAGTTCAATTTCCCCTGGGATTACCAATGAGTCCATACTTTCTTCGGCCGCCATGAAAATGCACGAAAGGACAGAAATTCCAAATCCTGCAAACAGAAAAAAGTATGGCACATTAAGAAACTCACAAAACCAGGAGGATACAGAAAAAACAGTATTTTCAGATGAAAATGAACTAATCCGGAGTATTTAACAGTCAAAATGAAGTGTTTTATCATTAAACCACCACATATATCAAAATTACGTATGTGCTCAACCAGAATTACAGCAGATTGCATATTAAGAGAACAAAAACTGATTTTTGTTGGGAAAAACACACGAAAATAGAAGGAAGACTCACAGCCTGATGTATAACTAATCTAATTCTGAATGGAATCATGGGGAACGAAACTTCAACAATCATACTACTTCAATAAGAAACCAATTTTGCTTGCACTATAAGCATTTAAAACAGAGGCAATCATATAAAATTCCCGAGTTATACACAACCTTGCACCAAATCCACATGTGTTTCTTTTTCTACATAATCCCATGGCACTTTGAAAAACCCTGTACCAAAACCCTTTCTTTCTAGATGCGAAAATTTCTTCTGAAAAGAGGAGTTCCGGTGCAGGGTTTATGAAACTAAAAAGAAATTTCGCTGCACAAAAATAACACGAGGGGATTCACAGCAAGTTGCATTATAACACCAGGGTTATTAACTATTCGTACATTTCACCTTACACGAAAACTACATTGCACAAGACAAGATTCATACATGATTCTTTGCACTGATCAATTGCTAGGAGAACAACCATAAGAAAACTTCTAGGCAGAACAATACAAGCAAATCTTCATCATTAGTGCATTATTGAATGCAAATGTTGACATACACAAAACATTTCCATTTGAATGAGAAAACTAACACTGTAATTCAGATGTTCATCTTTTGACTAAACTCAGTACAAAACATCTATGAAACCAAAAGATCTTTCACCTTCCAACATTTCATTCTAGATTCAATCAATTCCATAAAACCTCAATTTCATTGATGTTAATCCTCAAATCACAATGCAGGCACCCTAAAATCTTTAACAATCCAAGCAGCAAAGAAATCAAAGACAACATTCTTACACATACCTTTTTTCCAAATTGTCACAGAACAATCACGAAAAGATCAAATCTTTGAGCAAACAACGTCTCAACACAAAGAAACTCACACAACCCAGAATTCAAAATCAAGAAACGGTTCTTGTATAGTGCATTATTCAATGAAATGAAATGAGGAAAACCTTAAAAAGAAAAAGAAACGGAAGAATACGCGTAGTTAATACCTGTCTTTCTCCTTTCACTTGTTTTCAAAGTAGCCCTTTTTTTGCCTTTACTCCTTTGCCACAAAGCCTAAAATGAAAAGGCGTAACGCAACTCAAATAATGAAGCAATTGAATGAGCGATATCCAAGAAAATTAATTAATGGGATTATTATTATTATTTTATCCCGTATCATTAAGCAAGCTTTTCCTTTTTCCAAATCAAAAAAGTACCTAGAAAAATTTGTAAAGCAAGAGAAGTTTGATCGTGCAGGCAACGCTTTTGATGATGTTTTAGTTTTTCAATTTTCATTGTGTAATTTGACATTTGAGCTTACATTTAGTTGAATTATATAGTTCTCTCATCAAATACATTGAAATATAATTTGTAATCTCGTTCCTTTAGAATTGTAACGAAATTTCTCAACTTTTGTAAAGAATTTCATTTTACATTATTATAACTGGATAAAAATATATTCATCAACAATTTGTTTTCCAACATTTAGTGTCGAGCTAAATTGATAATGAAATATTTGTGGGTAAAAATGTGCTAACATGTTACTTCCATGTTGAGGTTTAGTGAAACTTAATAGTATTCAAATTCGTTCACCAACTTTTGGCATGCATTAGAAGTAGCTATTTAAACCCATTGAAAATTCAGTCGGATCACATTTGGTATAACAATAGATTTCATCTACTTCTCCTAGTGGCGGATCTACCTTTACAAACTCAATTCCCGCCCGTAGACAGGATATGAGGAGGGTAAAATATACGCAGTCATATCCATAAGAAACTGTTTTCGTAGAGACCCCAGACTCATATGCAACTGGACGATCAATAATGGTTCCCCATTTACCGCACATGGTGACTCGAACCCCCGATCTATCGGTTTAAAGGGAAGCGTTTTGTCAATTGTGACACGTTTCGTTATCGATTTTAGAATAACCC
>JAYMSH010000556.1:0-10625 GCA_036897905.1 Aragoa cleefii | reverse complement strand
AGTCGGCTAAAGACAATGAGCTGAATCAAAATGAAAACGATCAAGTTAAAGTTCAAAAAGGATTTAAATCGCTTAAAGTAAAAATTGTTCCAAGTCAAAGTTCAAAAACGACTTTGAATTTTTAATGAAAAGTAATTCAAGTTGAAGTTTAAGATGAACTTGAATTTAATCAAACGAAATAAATGGCTTTTAAGTTTCAAGAAATTTATGTAACCAAATTTTTATATTTATGCATGTTCAATTATATTATGCAATGATGATATGGGATATGTGTTATCTGAACTATATGTTTAGAAACCCTCTTGCGAGCATAAGTAAGGTGTCTCATTCCATTCCCTTTTTGTCCCTCAGGTGATGAATAGACTGGAGTGGATGGAACTGTCTGATATTGACTCAGTTGTCTGCCACCGATCTTTTTATCCCTCAGGTGATGCACGGACTGGAGTGGACAGATCTGCCTGACGATGTGGCTCAGTATTCTGCCACCGAACTTTTATTCGGTTTTAAGACATTGATAATGTTTTCATTCCGACATATTTATGGGTTGTAATAAGCGCGTTTTGCGCAATGGTTTTTACTACATTTACGATTCCGCTATTTTTATTATTATGAAAATTAATTATGATGCTCTATTCATCCATTTTCAATTACCTTGCAAAGTCTTAAATTTTTCCGCATTTTTTGAATTACACTTTATCACGTACTATGTTTTTGATAATTCGTTTAAAATAAAGTAGGACGCTAAATATTTCCATCAAAGTGCATGACTCTTTTTTCTTTTCCTTTCTGTTTTTTTTTAAAATAATCTATCTATGACATTGTTCCATTAATATGGAGAAAATAAAATATATAACAATTGGGATATCCGAAAAATCGAATCCGTGAACTTTTGATTGGGATCTGATTTTCGAAATTTGGCATCTCAAGGTCGAGTTGGCAGATGATTTGTTTCAACCAATTTGAGTTTTAACTGGTTAGAATATCAACACCCCTACACAGGTTTTAGCCTTTCGTGTCATAATTTTAACGAGGGATTTGAATCGAGCTTTTAGTATGGAAAAGCAACAACCTCCCGTACGTTGAAACGACCCGCTCTGAGTTGTTTCAACTTCAATATGGACGCGATCCTTTTCACTGAGTCAACAAGTGATGATCATGGCCACTTGATTATGCAACCTGAAATTCGCTGGCATATCAATTAATGCTATTGAGTTGTTATCTTTCCGAGAGAGATTGAAATTTTATTTTAGTGCGATTGGTTATGAAATTTGTAGCCGAGATAGATCGGGAGGCAGTAATTGCTGAATGTACATGAGGAAACTTTGGGTGGGTGTACACTTTTTAAGCATAAATAAAGAGAGATGAGACGACCTACTTTGGATATATTGAAAGGATCCCCCAAGACCCTTACTCCTCCCGATTCAAGATGATGACATGGACATGGAGTATACTCAGATTTGCGCCGATTTCCGGCTGGTGACGCCCCAATACGTCACCACTTTCAAACGCGTGTAACGGTGACGGGCGTTGAAACGCCGTCGTCAACGTTAGAAAAAAAGAAGGAAAAGTAACAGGTGACGCTCGGTGACGCACCGACACATCACCGTTGAAGGGCGTCACGGGGTGACGCCCTTGTTGTTTTCCGGGTGACGCTTAAACGGCGTCACCGTTGCCCATCGTCTAACTTGCTTTTCTATAGCAACCAAAAAAATAATAAATAGGAAAAACTCTATTAAATAATCCCTTCAAAATAGATGATGAGGCAGTGTTTTTTCATAAGAATAATTTAAAATTGTAGTATATCATACTTTTATTTGAATAATTTGTGGGTAATTGCATAAATTTATATAAATAAATATTTTTTCAATATTATAGTGCAATTTAACATTATGCGATCTAGTGTTACGTTGCATTTCACTAATATAAAACCAGAATATCAAATTAAAGTAAACTGCTCTCATAATTGATAACGGTGTACTAAATTTAATATATTACGATAATACTATAATTACCCGTTCAATCCCCAAACTTGAATCAACCCATTCAATACACACCGAAGCAACAAGATTAATACTCCGTTTTTCTGAGTACTATTTTATGTTGAATACTTGTGCTCGTGGCAACCCGAATAAATGATTAGTATAATGCATTTAACAAATTATACTATAATGTTTCCATTGTCTCTTCAATCTCCATCTTATTCCTTAGTCGTCGTCCTCGATTGAATTTGACCCTTGAAGTCGTGGAACGATCATCAATATATATATAGAAAAAATAGTAAATATATGTCGGAAACCGACAGAAATATTTTAATTGTTTACTTTATTTAGACATTCATATAATAATTAATTTATCAATGATCAAAATTCATAAACGTCCCATTTTTGCAGTGTTTTATAAAAAAAAAAATTAGTAACTGTATAATCACTCTACAGTAAACATATAAAGCGATAAAGATAAAGGAACACATCAAAATGAAAATTTGTACTAGTAGTTTCTCCTGCAAATAATAATGTGATAAATAAGTAGAGAAATATGCCCCTATATAGTGTAAACAACAACAACAACAACGAACTCAAGATTCCGTCCATAGACAGGATATGGAAAGAGTAAGTGTATCACTATATAAAATAAATCACCGAGTAATATAGACGCGTACTTTTGACCTCATAACATTTAAGGCCTCCTTATCATGCATACCCTTCTTATCACAATTTAACACTTTGAGAAGGTCACGTACAGCTGATCATGTCTAAGTAAAGGTTTGATGAAGATATTGTCTAAACATGTTTAAGAGACTCTTATTTATAGTCATGTCTTCTTTACAGTTTGGTCGATATTCTTGAGGAGCAATACCATACACCGAGCCTTCAACTTGAATTTGTGGTTGGACAACTTTGAACATTTGACTGTGTAAGGAAATTCAACAGGAATCATGTCATCATCTGCATCTCCATATCCTCCCTGGTAATGCCATCTGAACTCGGAAATGATAGCGGAAGCACACAATTATTGATTTCATTTGTTGGGACGAGGACATCCCTATACTCGAAAAATGTTGGATCATACGTATTTCATAATAAGGATGATACGTACTATCCACAATTGCCCCCGGATGATCAACTGCATCTCAAATTAGAATATAATCGTATAGCTTGACATCAACCTCGCTGTCATTGTCATCACGGGCATTCCCATCACCATAGGCTACTTGAAATTATTGACGTAGTCGACATCTTGGACTCTTGGTACATCGTTCCCGTTGTTCAACTTAAATGTTGAACATATTAACTTTAGTAATTTCAATAATATAGTAATTTAAGTATTAAAAATGCAACACCTGACATGAGTGATAAGGAAATTAGTCATTGAAAAAATTCAATTAGATTTTGTCGAAAATTTGTTTGCACACGATTTAGTTATCATAGTGTTTTCTTCACCACTCGTGTTGCATATTAAAACTTTGCCACTTTTCGTTGCGACTCTGAATGCAGCCACATACAATTTATTGAATAAAGGTGCATGAATGTAGAGTCCAACGTGCGGAATACTCCCGTCGAATTGAGACGTTTTTCCTACCATATATTTATTTCTTATGTTATTGTTTTTCTAAATAATAAAGATAAATCCAACAACGAACCGACCTTCTTCAATCCTTGTTTCCACAACTATAACAAACTATAAAAATGCAACTCAACACATTCCTCTTCCTTTGTTGAAAATGAGCTCAAATGCAATGTCCAGAAACCAACATGATAAAGGTCTCCCAGACTCCCTCATTTTCCAAGGTTTTTGCTGTGTCCAGGTGATGATCAAATTGTGCTGTTCTAGCAGAATCATGATTACCAGAAATAGAATGCAAATGCAATAGCTAATGATAAACACACTTGGACATATCGCAGCAAAGTGTCATATGTAATGCCTATAGCACGTCCTAGAAATGGGAATTATGATTAGCAGACATAGAATGCAAATGTAGTAAACACACATGGGCATCCCAAAGGTAAAAAACTGCAGCAAAATGGCATATCAGCCATATGATAGCAACACCAATGAAAGATATTTGTCGTTATACATGTAAATCATTCAAACTGCAATCTAGAGTCTGTCTCTACATCTGCGTAAGATTTTAACATCAATCGGAATTCTACATTGGATCTCTAGATCATGAAAATTCTAATCGGCGGCATATATGTATAGAACCTTCTAGTACTTTGGCGCCTCAACAGAATATATAAACGTTTGTCCATTCGTCAGAGCACTAAAAATAAATCGAGAAAACTAATCTTCAACAGCACCTCTGCCCTGTTACTGTACTTTCTTCAACAGCATACTGCCTTGATTTCTCATTCTGGAGCAGCTTGCCTACTTTGATAATCTTCTATTCATGTAATATCGGTTGCAAGCATGTTGAAACAACGATTGTGAATAAAGATAATCCACACTTTTCACAGCTGATAATGTTTGTTGGGAACCTCGCCAACGCCCAGACCTGCCTCGCATACGGATACTCACAAAAAATATGCAGCGCAGCAGTGTAGTCTCTTTTCCATTACAACAATCTGGGCAAAATTCACCAGAAATCAGCTTTCTCTTCATGAACAGCGAAGTAAAGACTTCATGTCGGAAATGAACTCCAAACAAATGGTGTATACGCAGTATAACTTTACAACTCGAAACCAGGTAAAACAAACATGTGGACATAATGCTCGTGATGTGCATTCATTTTCGGATTTTTTGTTCTGACTCCTGGTATCAATGCCTAGCAGGTTGACATTCACGACCAGGTAGATTAAGTCAATAAATGAAAAATCTATTTGCAAAGTGTAGAACTGGCAGATATGCTTATTGAGAATAATCAAACCCGGAAGAAACGGGCTTTATTGACCAAGGCGTGGCCCGGAAATAACACTTAACTCCCCTCGAGACTCCACAATCTATAGTAAAATCTGATCTGTAGCAATAAAACTCAGGAACAGGAATATATCAAGTCGCACTAAAGAATCAAAGGAAAGAAAGATTGTTACTACATTCTTTTGACAAATAGGCATAAAATGTTATTCATGGGGACAAAATTGTAAAACTATTGGACATATGATGTTTTTCTTCCTTTTTTCTTGCTTCGCCACTTTCGGAGTCTGTCTTCTGACTTTTCCGGCATGATATGTGAGGCCCATGGTTGATATTCGAATGTAGAAGCGTATAGATTTAATTAAATGATGAAGAACGAAAAGCCTCCAAAAGAGTAATTCAACCAAGTATTGTTGAATCTGATTAACAATTTCTACATAGATTGTTTCAGAATCATCATTGTCAGATTCTTATGCTGCGGTTAGAGAACCTAATGTGCAAGAGTGGAGATTCACCTGTTCGGCAGTGGACTGCTCCAAATATTACCAGCCTAAGCTTCTAGCCCTGATTCTTTGACGTAACCCAGTGGACTACAAAATTTCTTCCATCAATCAAAGAACTAATGTGCACCGACAATAGGTCCACTCATGGTGACAACAACCTCATTCACTTCAAGACTGCCATTTCTATTTGAATCATGGATGTAGAAAAAATTATGGAATGATTGAGAGAAGATAAAAATAAGAGTTGCGCGTTGATATAGATGCCAGCAATAATGAACTAAATTAACTAAGTTCATACAATAAAACAGTAGTAGTGTACAACCCTGCACATATTTTACTAAAACACCATACTGTATGAATTCAGTGGTTGGCCCCGATTCCGGTTCCGATTGTACACATTTGAGCCCGAATGGAAATAGACTCTTGCTATAGCATTTGTCAGTCATTGGCGCTGACTGGAAACATTTAAATGTCTATTAGCACAGCCTCAAGAACCTGGAGAATTAAAGAAAAGAGAATTAGACATATGAAGAGCTCAAATTCTTATAGAGGCTAATAGGATGTGCATGTAAAATTAGTAAAAACATGTACTGTATAGACACAAACATCAGGAAATTTTGAAAGGTGCATAAACTCTAATACAAACTTTAATAAATCACAACGTTAATCACGAACCTGCGATGTCAACCAAAAAATTTGATTAAAAAGCGTCTTATGGCTATTCGCAAAGTCAGATGTAGCTCTAAATTCTTTACCAAATGTTGAAAACTCTTTCATATGTTTCATTGAAGATTACCTCGCACTAAACCAACGTTTATGTACGATTCCCTTGTAGAGAACATAGTAACATATACGCTGACTATCATTAATCTACGTTAACGATACCAATTAATAAATACATCGGACTCCAGTTAAAATGATTCTTATCGAAAGGCCTAACAAACGTCCCCGACTGTGTATACAATATGTTTACTCCATCAATTATCGGTAATCATAAACTAAAGCACCAATTAAAGTTCAGGCATGGTCACTGATTATAAAGTGACCAACATATTCTACCTCTCTCATGTATTATAAGTAGAATATGTTGAGTTCGATCCTTTTGACAGTTGGATGGAATTTGGGTCATGCAATTTTGAACCTTGTTTGTTTGTAAAAACCTATGGCTGTCCAATTACCAAGAAATTGTATTCTAATTGAATAAATTTCATGCTTTCATCATGTTAAGGACCTTTCAATTTCGAAGCAGCAGAGCGAGGGGGCTTGCCTGTTTTGCATCTCAATCCATACTCTTGGTCAAAGGTTGAGTTTTTTCTTGAAAGGTTGTCAGCATTATTCATTGATTTGCTTCTACAAATTTTCGTATAAAGTTTCACCATATTCTTGCATTGATACAGGTTGCCAACATTATTTTCTTGGACTCTCCAGTTGGTGTTGGATTTTCATATTCCTTCAATACATCCGTTTATACTACTGGAGACCTGGAGACAGCAGCAGACTCTCACCGTTTCCTTCTCAAGGTACACTAAGGCTCTGTTTGTTTTCCAGGAAAATGAGGGAAAAGAAAAAAAAAAGATAAAACTTTCCTAATAAACAGTGAAAAGTTAAAATATTAGGAAAGTTCTCCTTCATTTTCCTTTCTTTTCTCCCATTTTTCAGAGAAACAAACGGAGCCTAAGGTTAAGCAAATTATTGCTGGACATGTTTCCAGAATTCACTTCCTGTCCAATTATATTGATGTTAGCTATACAATCGTGCAACTGTCTAACAGGGTATTGCATTGTTGGTTTATTTATTGATTGATGCAACTCACAAATTTAGGGCTTTGTACAATTAAAAACTACACCAAACTAAACAGATACATTGGCTAAACTGACTTATTAATCACATGATACTCATAAAAACAAACCTGCTCTTATCAACTAAAATTTATTGGCTTGTAGTGGTTCGAGCAGTTTCCAGAGTTCACGACCAATCCATTTTACCTGTCAGGAGAGTCTTATGCAGGTGTATATATCCCTACCTTGGCTACTGAGATTGACAAAGGTGTAAATTAAAGATTAAAGATGCTTTGAGTTTTTTGTTTCTCGTTTACTTTTCCTATATTTCTTTATCAAGTTTTATGTACGAGGTTGTATATCGGTCATCAGTTCTTAAAATGTCTTTGCAGGTATCAAAAGTGCTGTTAAACCGCTTATTAATTTCAAGGTACTTTCTTCCATTGCATTCCATGTTCCTGGATTCTTTTTGCGGTTTCAGTTTTCAGGGGTCGCTTGAACCCGAGGGTTGATAATTACCTTTTGCAGGGTTACATGGTGGGAAATGGGGTGTGCGACAATGATTTTGATGGCAATGCGATCGTTCCTTTTGCTCATGGAATGGGCCTGATATCTGAAAACATGTTCAAGGTGTGTGGTGCCAAAACTTAATATAATATGGTCTTAATTTGCAAAACTTTCCATTCTTTCTCGAAAATATTGATTTTCATTACCTAGTAAGTAATGGCATCAACAATTGATCATAATCGAAAGAGCTATACATATGCATAGTCTTTGTGTTACTCTTTCCATTTATTTAAATTTCACATGATGGTAATTTCGAACTTGTCGCTAAAGTTGATACTTTTACATGATGAAAGAAAGAGCATAAGAATAATAATATCGTAACATGAGTAGTACAAATGCTGCTTGATCATTAGCAATTATTATATTCTTTGTTTCTAGGCATGTTTCTTTTCCCCCATTTTTTCGAACTTTTGTTCAGAAAATGTCTGATTTCTTGATTGATTTGTTACTATTCTAGGAGGCAGAAGGCGACTGCAAAGGAAATTACCACAGCTCTAATGACCCTGATTGCCTTAAGATACTAAATAAGATTGGCTGGGTAAGAAGCTTAGACCACTGCAAATACTCGTCTTGATTGGGCAACTCATTTATTGAGACCTTGTGTTCAGGCTTTGGATGGTTTGAACATATATAACAGCCTAGAACCCTGCTTCCATAGTCCTGGATCTGAAAACACGAGTACTCTGCCAGAGAGCTTCAAGCAACTTGGGGCGACTGAGAGGCCACTCGCTGTTAGAAAGAGGATGTTTGGGCGTGCATGGCCTTTTCACGCGCCTGTTAAAGACGGAATCATCCCATCTTGGCCTGAGCTAATGAGTGGATTCGATGTCCCCTGTATGGTAAGCAACGATTCAGATTTTTATGCTGTTCGAATGTGTTTTGGTTCGTGTTTTGCAGGGAATTTCTTAATAAACCAAGTCTGTAAGTAGTGTGTAATATAGATCCTGTGGCTAAATTCATCCACATCCTCTGGAAAAGGTATGCAGAAGCATTTCCCCAGTGGTGTAGGTGATTTTCAGCCACAATTTCTAATAGACCTGATATATGGAAAGATTTTCCTGCTTTACATATACATTGTCTATGTCATACCAACGCTAGATAAATTTGCATGTTTGTGTATGTTGTTCATATAGAATTTGGTAATCCTTGTCACTTTCATATGCTAATTAATTGCTTAAATGTACAAATTTTAGGTACTGCAGGATGATGAAGTAGCAACTAAATGGCTAAATGACGATGCAGTTCGAAATGCAAATCATACTATCTCAGTATGTAACTGATTCAACCTCGAGATAATCATCAAATGTCCAACATTTGAGCAAATTGAACTCTCTTTAACTTTAAAATTGACCAGGAGAGTGGAAACTGGAGCATATGCACACAATTGCAGTATTATCATGATGCTGGGAGCATGTTAAGCTACCACAAAAACCTGACTGCCAATGGGTACAGAGCTCTGATATATAGGTAACTTATGTTCTTCTGAAGTTAAAAATAAATAAATAAATAAAATTTGATCAGTTGATGAATCAGTAGTTTAGCATTTTCAATTTATTTCTTCAAGTTTCAACAAAGTTTCAGTTTATGCATTTTTTATTTTGTAGTGGTGATCATGATATGTGTGTTCCATTCACTGGAACTGAAGCATGGACACAATCTCTGGGATACAAAGTAGTTGATGAATGGAGATCTTGGTTATCCAATGATCAAGTTGCTGGGTACATATAGATATATATTCCCGAGTGTTGTTGACTCAAAGTTTTTCAATATTGTTATTTTTTACAACATATTCTTTGTGAATGCCCTCTTGTCGTGCGACTATATCTCCGTCTTGGAAGAAACATTCATTTTTTTGCAACATCTGATGCTCCCTTTAATTCCTAGTGCATCAAATCAACTTGGTTTTCCAATAGAGACGTTGATTATGAAATTTTCTAATTTTTACCTCACTTTATTTTTGTGTGCGTGCAGATGCTTACAAGAATATGCTAAAATCTCACTTTCCTCACTATCAAGGTATGATCATGGTCCATGGATGTGAACTTTTTCCTCCAACAACTTTAAGTTGACGTTTTATTTGTGTTTCGAGCTCTACTTTACACATCAATGCGCTAATGTAGAAGTCGTGACGTAGCTCAACAAACCATTATGTCAATGATAAATTCTCTCAAAACAATAGGCTGTTAAAGATGACTACCAAAATGCACAATTTTCTAATAACTCAGTTTTTAAGATAACCATGTCAGCATGACTTACAAAGAGGTTGACCATTTTTTCTGTTTTGGGTGGACACAATTAAGTATTTACTAATTTTGTGTTTCAAAATGTGCAGGGAGCAGGACACACAGTACCGGAATACAAGCCCAGAGAATCATTGGCTTTTTTTCAATCGTCGGTTAGAAGGCAAACAGATATGAATGACTCATGACAGATAAAGAAGCTGAACAGTTTGAAAATGTTCATACATGCATCAGCATGATACACGGTCAATGTCAGTACAACACCAGTTAACGGTTGAATCCCGAAGCTGGGAAATGAATAAAATTGATTGTTATTTTCAAAAAATAAGAATATTGCACTGGATTTATGACAAGTTACCTACTTTTGTATATGATTTTTACAAAAAATAGTTGCCGGTGTTTGTCTGTCAGCTGCAATAACTCTAAAGACACGCAAGTTTTCACGTGTGCATTACTGTCAGTTTTTTGTTCGTTAAACTCGTGTCAGTGCGCCTTCGAGCTCGTGTCACCTGCGCTAAAGGTGGATCAATGCACGCTGATGTTTAAATTCAAAAGGGCATAATAATTACGCGTCCTGATACACCATACGTGCATGCATGGTCGTTTCAAAGTTAAACCCTTACGCATTCCTCATTTAGATTCATTCTCATTTTAATAGAATCTTCACTTCTCATACCCTGCATGTT
>JAYMSH010000555.1:0-10625 GCA_036897905.1 Aragoa cleefii | reverse complement strand
ATAGAATTTTCCCTTCAGCCTTAAAGGGAAATTCCGGTCGCACAAAAGTTCAGACGCTGATCGCCATTTTACCCAACCCGCCTGTATGCGATGTATAATATCGCTCTCTATCTCCCCATCCTTACGTAGATACCTTTGTTGGTAAGGAAATGGTTACTAAATATATATATACCTTTTCCTTTTCTAGTTGTTTATATGATTTCCTTATTCCATAATTTTTAAGTGTGATTATATATTTTTTCTTTTTAATATATATACATAAATTCTTTCTTCATTGCTATACTAATATTATTTATCACGTTAAATCTTGTAGTAATGTTAATGTTGAACTAAGTGTATGCATGTATGGGAAATATCACTAGACATGATAGTTATTTTATGTTTACTATTAATAATACCATATATTTTAAATTTAAATTAATTATTATGTAATTATGACGTCATACTGGTTTAAACAGCTCAACTACCATTAAACCGGTCCGACCTTTTTAGGAGGGTGGCCGGCTCGACTTCCGATTCCGGCTTTCAGAACATTGCTTGCAACTTCCTCAGTCCCTGCTCAGACTGACTTACCAGTCCAACCTGCTCAGAAAGTTTCTGACACAGTCCGACAAGCTCCAAGTATCACCATTTCCACAACTGCACCCTCTCATACTATCTTTCCTACCAAAAAGAAGAGGGGTCAGACTGCAAAGAAGGCGAGACTGATAACCAAACAATTTGAGATCACTGGTGCTCACATAGGCCAGTCTACTCGTGATGAGGATTCCAATAAGGACGCTCTCATAGCTCCAATTATTGAGGTAAGTGACTCTTTCTCTGATGGAGTCTCTACAACCAATGATTTCTCTGCATTAAATAAGCAAGAGAATGAGGTTGTTAAAGAATTAGCAAATCTCTCAGGTTGTGTTAATCCTCCTTTGGATGGAGATAAGGATGGAAATGGTACACAAGCCTCTATGTGTTCTACATGTGAAGTATCTCTCCAGACTGATAAAGAGGTAGCTCAGTCTGAAGAAGATATTGAGATGGTTAATTCCGAGTTGACTGCCAATACTGACAATATTGAGCAGGTGGATACTCATATGGATGATGTCATCACCACCATGGAAGATTCAGGTCCTACTGAAAATGAAATCATGAATGTGGTAACAACTCATGTTGAGGTAGAAGATCAGCATGAGAATCTAAGTGTGAAGAAAAGGAGGAAACAATCTTACCAGAAGCTTCTACTGAAATTGATCCTAAAGATGCACCAAGATCCATTCACCTTCCGGAAAAGATGAGAAAAATAAGGAAGATGAAGCTGCTGCCAAGGCCCAGGCTGAGAAGGAGGCCTGAAAAGGAAGCTAAAGAAGAGGAGTTTTCTAAGGCTCAGACTGAGAAGAAAGCTTTAGCACAACAACAAAAGGAAGCAGTTGCCAAAGCTCAGGCTGAGAAGGAAGCTTTGGAGGAAACTGAAAGGAAAAGAGAGCAAGATGAATTGGATGAACAAAAAATCATGAGTCAACTGTCTGATCCCATGGAGAACCATCTGGAGATCCTTGATGAACTCCAACATAGATTGGAATTCTGGAGGGACTTCAAACTGGAGCCAAGAGTTGGATTGATTGAAATGTCTCATCGTCACTCAAACTAGTCTCAGAATGACAACTTCAAGAAGCAGAATAAAAGTGTGAAGTCCTTCAAGGATCAAATCCTATAGAGTCATGATCAAGCTGATGACCCCTTACCTTCACCTGAGAAAACTGAATCTTAGTCACTGCATGAAGTTCTCATAAAACTTCTAGAAGCTTTAAGAAGTTTTCTTCACAAACTATCTTAATAGCCAAGGATCATGTTGTTGCTCATAAAAAGATAACTAATGATCATCATGATTTCCACCTCTGGATGGGCCAACAGTGTTCAGACTTCAAGAACTTCAACACTTTGCAGAAGGATACAAATACCAAACTGCTTACAAGGACATCAGAGAGTGACAGTGCTATTGCCAAGCTGAATGAAAACTGCGCAAATTTTGTCAAACAATATCATTTATGATTGATCTGAAGCTCCAAATATCTCAGGATGAACCCAGACCAAGTCTCATCTCTCCTCCACCTAGAACCCTTTATGATGATGCACACAAAAATGGGGAATAAAGGTCCATAAGGGATGATAATGATGAGGATGAGGCTGAAAGGGAGGCTAACAGAAGGAGAATAACAGAGGGAAAAAAAGCAGCACCACCAGTAGAAGAACCACCAAGAAGACAAACAAAGGTTACTGTGGCTGCTATTCAAACTGGTACACACAAGGAGGCCAACACACAAGCTTCAAGGATGGAAGGAAATTAAACAAGTCATGGAGACTTACCCCTTCCTCAAATTTGTAAAAGTACTTTCCATTACTGCTGAGAGGCTTGTAGACTGTGATCAATTTTCGTTGTAAATTATAATTCAAATAGTGAAATGGAAATGCTTAACTGAATGGGAGACACCTCTTTTCAAGGTCAGAATGGACGAGGAAATAAAGATAAGAAAAGAAAAAGACAAATGCAAGGAAGCAATTGTCTTTAGTAAAAACTTCAGAAATCCATTGGTTTCTTCACTCTTCAAAAAAATAAAAAATAAAAACAGAGGAAGTGGGCTGACAACTTGGGAAAGAGTAGGCTTGACTAAGAAACAGTGTGATGAAGATCTAAGATGGGTTGCAAGAGTATACAGAACCTTCAAGAACCTAGACAAAGATGCCTTATTTAATCTTTGGCTATTTGGAAGGGTTCACCATGCTGAAATCCACAGAAAAAACTTTCCAAACTGCTCAGTCATAGATGCTTTCAGAAAAGGAAGAGAAGCTAAAAGGTGGACCATAGAAACCTTTACTATGTACGAAGACATGGTGAAAGGATATGAAGTTGCAAACTGACTTATCCAGCAAACCTTTCTTCTTTTCATTTATGCCTTCATACTGTCTGAACTCTTGTAACTTTTAATTTTTTGTACACAACTGTTTATGCATAAAAAAATAATTTTATTTTATCAACAAATGTCACTTCTTGTGATTTGGTTGATATTTAATTTATGCACTGATATTAAACTACTTATCTGTTGTTCATGAGTTGAATCAGTTTGACCAATGTAATAGATGATAGGACCTTGAGTTTTGTGTACATCATAAAAAAGGGAAAAATTTTAGGTCACAACCTAAATTTTGATGAGTACACATTTAGTAGTATGATTAGAGACCCTAACCACAATGTAAAATTCTATGTAAATTTTGGATGTCAAACTAATCATTGGTCTAGAAATATGATAGAGCTAGATGGTTTATTCGATCATGCTCTTACCCTTCCTACACCTCACACTCACAGTCCATGTGGAGCCCGCACCCACCTGGAGTCCACATGTGTTGTGAGTGTGAAGTGCAGGAGGAGTGAGAGCAGGGTGAAAAAAACCGAGCTAGATAGACTAAGTTCAAGTCTTGATTAGATTGAGAAGATTACTTGAATACTTGAGTACTATCAAACTCAAGATTTTTTGAAAACTTGCCTCATACTGGTTGGCAAAGTATCTGTCATACTAATTGTTTACTACTACTATATTGTAGGCTGGATATGATGCTTAGTGACTACTTCCATATTTTGAAAAAATAGTAGTTTTGGTACCATATGTTTGTTTTCTCGATTTTTCTCACTAGGACATTTGGTACTACATGTAACCAAAATTAAAATTTTTGGTACTCCAACTAAACTTTGACTGGAAGCGGACGATTTTAAAAATTAGGAACTCGCGAATTAGGAAACTTCAATACACGAATTTGTTAATTAGTCATAATCATCTATTTTTCGTCATTTCTTCCACTTTCCTCTCCTTAATTGGAGTTTCAAGCTCCGCCAACTTGAAAGAATATATTAGTATATCGTTATATTAGTTCATACTGTCGAACATGTAGATGGAAATACCATCATCGCTAACAAAAAGTGAAAGAAACATAAGATTTTTTGTCATAATATTACAGTTGGATAAATATATATATTTCGGTTACATATTTCAAAAAGCAAACTATGCATCTCTGGTTGATTTTATCCGATAAGTTAGGGCGAAAGATCAAAATGGACATATGTATGGATATTACGAATTCTTTTTAGTAAATATTTCTTTATAAATTATATTGATATTGGTAGCGTCTCTCAATTCCTCTTTACAAAGAATTAAAATTCGTAAATCCTTCTGATAACTCTAGAAAAATGCACAATGTCCATAACTAAAAAATTGATTTCAGAAGTAAGATCCAACTTGTGCCAAGGATTCATAATTTCACGTGCTATAACGACCACTGTACCGTCATACTTGGCAGAACAATTCTTGCTAAGATCATTGTTCTCCAAGCAGAATTACAACCATTCTCGTGATTCAACGGACATGATCTTAATATTCCTAAGCAGTATTACGGGGACACCCACCTTTAAAGTTATGATGTGATTTGTCATACGATGACGTTTAAAGTGTTAAGATATTCCTCCGAGATCAAATATTCCTCATCAACTAGACTTTTTTCATCAGGGCGTATACTGTCGAGGCTCATATACTGTTTGGGATTACCGGGCATACATGACACAACATAATCATTAATCTGCCCAACTATTTCGACAACGAAGCGTAACTCTATTATCAAAGCGTTTTTCATGCAACCAATAGGTCAGGGGTTTGATTGTTTAGTTACACTTGGATTATATATAAAAAGAAAAAACCCAGCTCAACCACTCTCACATTATTAAGAGGAAGAACTAAAAAACATGTTCAACTATCTCATTAGTAGGAGGATGAACTGCTATATCTTGAAAATGTTGCGAGTTATTGATCATCCAGTTATATTTATACTAAAAAGAAAAGAAAATAAAATGCTCTACTATTTCATTATTAAGAGGAAGAACTGCTACGTCATGAAAATTTGGTGAATTATTGAAGTAATCTATAATGTAGTCTAATGATGGGTATGTTTGCAGTCATAGGATATTTCACCATAATATTATTATTGCTCTACGAAAATAACTGGATTTTGATATTGCTTGATAATTAATTCATGAAAATTATGATCACCTCCCTTTAAGAAGAAACATAGGATATTAAGAAGGACAACAAAATGTAGGTCTCGCTATTAAAAAATCTTCGGATCTATGTCCGAAATGAATTCCAATATGTTTTTGCTTGTTTTATTGATATATCTTTTTTTTTCTTTTTTCCTTTTGTGCATTTCTCAGTTCGTGTCAAAGAAGCAATGCAATTCGATCATTAGTCTATGGTAAGACTCTCAGAAAGAAAGGTAGCAAAAGCTCTTTGTAGCAAAATTAATCGATAATGTGACTGAAAGCTGATGAAGTGATTGAAAGCTGATGAAGTGACTTATAACTTATTTTATTTAAATAACTAGTGCAATATATTAAACAAAGAAAAATAAAATGAGTTCGTACAATGCAAAATGAAAAAAAAGCAACTGCGGACTCTCTAACTAATCCCCAAACGAGAAGTCAAGGGAGAACGAAACATAACTAACTCAAGATCCAAATGAGGTAGCAGGAGGTGCATGGCCGGTTTGACTTGCTGGCATGCACGAGACTGCTCAGAAAGATCTACCCAAGCTCCCTGAGCTGCAATACCTAAAACGTTCATTGCATCCAAAAAAGTCGTGTGAACTAAAGTAAAAGGTGTCATCGAATTCAAAAGATTCAATATTTCCTTGCGCTGACGAACTAACTCAATATAATCTTGAAGTCCAGGATAAACGTGTGCATTAAAGCCTTCTCCATCACAATTTCTGGGAGGCGTAATATTGCATCTGAGTTGGAGAGCCGCCCTTTCCGATTCGCCCACTTTGCCCATATACCTATGAGGCAATAACCTAGTCCGAAGAGGAGGAGCAAGAGTAGCAGAAGAGGCGTCATGGCTCGAAGATCCTGAAGGAAAAGTTTCTAATTGCCCAGAAGTGGCACCAAAGCACTAGTTAATATGAGAATTCGAAGGTACTAAAACAACTTGTTGCGGTGAATATTGTCTAGCTTCTTCAGTTGCCGTAGAGGTAGCCCCCACAATATTATCAACTGTATTAATCAAAACTTATAACTTATAGATGACTTATTTTTAATAAGTTAATTTATTAAATCAATCTCCTTATAAGTTGATTTAGTAGTTAGACATCCATATAAAAGACTTACCTTGGTCAATGAATAAAATAAGGTGGAATGGACTTATAAGTTAGGCTGGTAAGTCTATACTAAACAAAACAAAGAAATAATTTGTTAACTGATAAGTCCATGGTAAAGATAACATAGAAAATTTTTCATGGTCGAAGACGCATCTTTTCATAGTGTGGTTAAAATAAGGGGATATTGGAGGGTACTAATCTGAAGAGTTGAGCAGAGCTAAAACGTGTGCTCATGCATCATGGGCTATTCATGAATATTAACTATAGTAGTTGCTCGCGCTTCACTGCTACAGGGGATATTTTACTATTAACTATCGATAACATAAATAATTGATGTTAGGCTAAAGGCTGTGAAAGATACAAGTTGATTGGTGTTTAAAATGATCCAAAATAGCAAACATGGATAGCACACCTAACCCTCAATTGTCAAATAACCTGAATCCAATAAAAATGGGTTTCACCCCGGCAAGAAATCTTCTCCTTCAGATCTTTCACGGATTGAAGTAAACATGGGGAAATAGCTCAAGCTTCAGATTCACAAAGCAACTCTACCACTATGGAATGAGATGGATACATATCGAAATGGGTTACAGACGGGGGTGGGGGATGTTGTAGTTCGAAAAATCACTGTGGATGTTAGATTTGATATCAATTCAGTTACATATTGTGAAGTTTCCACATCAGCAACAACTCAATAACCTAATAGAATAGTAGATTCTTGGCAGAATCATCCCAGAGAGACACCAAAATTCACACTGGAAACTTGCCGGATGCAAGCATCTGTCCTATAAGATTTGTAACCTGAGAGAATATAAAATATTCATTATTAATCGATTACAGGACTCCTCCAGATAATAGCCTGAACTAAGGATGTCACAATCCATAAAATTTGATTAAGTGACATTGTTACGAGTTAAATATGTAGGAAAAAGATGAATAGTATACGCCTCCTTCACAGTATAAACGGAACTAAGGATGTCAGAATCTATAAAATTTAATTAAATGGCGTCGTTATGAGTGCAGGGAAAAAGATAATAATAATTTTTTTGACATTTAGAATCAATTTGCAATAACAAGGATAGTATAACAAGTAAAGCAGAGCTCAAAAGGAGGGAATATGGAAGCGTCTCAGAAGCCAAACCTCAAATGCACTAAAATTGGCTTAGGCTTTAACCGAATGCTTCCTGCTGTTTTTGACATCCTTAATAGAAACCAACAAATAGCTCTGAACTAACTGGGAGGATTTGGACAGTATGATTCCCATTAGACAAAAACCCTCTCATGCTGATCTAATTTGAACACCCTGAGGTGATCCGCAAATGAGATGCACGAGCTGCTTCATAGACAAATTTTAAACTGACAAACAATATATATTTATTTCAATTATTTTTCATATCTTACTTTTATTTGTTTGTTTATTTAAGTACTACTAACTTTTAAGGTTTTTCATATATCTCCATTTTTTTTTTCATATTCATTCTAGTATCATTTGACATCACTATGATTCTTTCAATTGTTTTCATACTATTAAACAGAAACCTACAAGATTCGGTCAATTAAAAAAGGAAGTGTGTGTGTGTGTGTGTGTTGGGGGGGGGGATCTCTTTGATAATGAGATTAAGCACATGGTTACTAATGAATTTCATTAATATAAATTTTCTGCCAATTGGAAACAATACAGGAAGTGTTTCACGAAATACTCATTAGCATAGGCTTAGATTCAAAGTCTTTTTTTTTCCTTCTTCAGAGATAATCAGAGGGCTTAGATTCAAAAAGTTTCCCCACGACGTAATAATGAACTACCTAACTGCTTGGAGCCGTAAATGACACCAAAATCTCATCGGATAGACAAGAAAAGGCATATTCATAACCAACCAAACTAAAGAGGAGGTTTTACAAAATCATCTAAAGTGTTCCAGGAAAGAGAAATGAGAATTCAATCTAGTCATCTGAATGTGTTTGAATTTCAAGTTCTGGAAAGTATTCCAAGGAAACAAAATAACCACTGATATTTATTAGAATGTCCATACCAAATAACAAATACTGGAATAGCTTGTTGCTTGTAGTTTAATTCTCATGCTTTGGCAAAAGAGATAATTCTCTTCACCTTGTATCTGTAATTAATAATTCCAAGTTTGTCTAACTCATGAGGATAAACTTTACAAGAATCACAACATACAGGACCGGAAAAGTGAACTATAACATGACTTCACCAATAAACATGACTCGATAGAAATGAGTACAAGGTGTACCTGCCAATACTTTGAAACACACCGATCAATGCAGCTAGTTTCACCAATATATAGCTCACCTTCCTTGTACCTGTGAAAATTTAGAAGAAAGGCAATTTTTTCAAACAATTCAAACGGATAATTAGAGCAATCAGATGCAAAAGGACACAGCAACAAGGAGTACCTTTTTTCAGCACATTTTTGGAAACATGTATGGGTAAGCCTGAATCATAAAGAAGCACATTAGTTTGATGAAGCTCAAAAGTAACCGCGAAATTGGGGGCGCAAACACCTCATCCCAAACTAAGTGAAAGAACATCAATGCAACACATAAATTCATGAAAAGGCCACTTCCATCAAGTCAATGCTCAAAAAAGCACTCAAGTGCAGTTAATATCATTGAAAAGCAACCCAACGTTAATAAAACGCTCAATACACTATAGGCCACCATGTAGTACAAACAAGAAGACAAGATCACATATTGATTCTGCTAAGCATGACGAATGCACGATCGTGAAGTAGAGACATGATTCCTTCCTATTCAGCATACAAGGTTAAATTGCCAATTAGAATCCTCTCAGATCATTTTACTGGTTTCAAGAAAAACACAAAGGATCAGGGTTGTTCAGTTGCTAAAAGTTAAACTTAAAATAAGCTTTCTAATGGGATTGTTTAATTAGGTCATGTTCCCTTTTCGACTTACATGAGCGGAACAGAACTGAACTTATTTTAGTACAAAATTCCTTCTTAGTTGAATTGAACTGAACTCAATGTTTCAATGTTTTTTAAGCTTAATAGAACATAGCATTAACATTCTAACTCAATTGCCAATTCAAGACTATACCCCAACACATGGAAAGTCCACAATCATAAATTGCTAGTACTCAGATGGATAAAAAGTAACAGTATGCAACTAATTTTAGCAGAATTAGGCAAAGGGGAAATCGATCTGCCAGCGAATTAATTATTAATTACCTGTTATATAGCTCAACTCTGTGCTCCATCTCATTCTCCATCATGCCGATAATCTGGGCTTAAGAAAAGAAAGTAGTAATTCAACATTTTGCCGTCTGCACAGAGGAAACATAACGTAAACAATATACAAATCATACATTTTCCTTGTCAAATGCTGTTGGTGGCGGAGGTGATGCCATTATCTCTCAAATCAAATGCAGCACTCCAGAAAACCAATACTAGTAATCTCTATTCTGCAAATATAAAAAGAAAATTCGCACAAACCCTGGAAAAGACGAGACTTCTCTTGGAAAACAAGACTCTAGGGTTTAACGGAGATTATTTTGAATTAGACCTATTAAAATACCGAATATACATTTACTTGTTTATGATTTTTAAACCGTAAAAATGTGTGAGAGGCCGATAGAAGGAACAAATGTGGAAAATAGTTAAAATATAGACTAAAAATGCGGGGGATTGAATTGAAATTTATCAAAATTGAACTGTTTATCAGCAGGGGGTCGCCATCACCATGGAATCGAGCAAAAGCTCGATTTCCACCATGGAGTTCTGCTCCATTTGCGGCCATGTCCATGGCCTGGTTTTTATGTCAGCCATGCTATGAAAATCTGTTAGGAACCCTGTAGTTAAAGGGAAAAGTTGTAAATTAATCTTGCAATTCTATTAGCCTTCTAATGAGAATAGAGGGAATTGTTTTAAGGGTATCTAGTAGAAAAACCCCTCGTGCTTAAAAATGTTTTGATAAAAACACTTGGATAAGAACACTAGTTTAGATAAGAATACTTTATGAAGAGCACTGGTCAATCTTATAGGTAGACCCCTAACCCATTCTGAATATGTATCAAACCGCAAAGATAAGCCTCGTTCTGAAGAGCTAAAAAGAAGAAGAGTCAATGCGAAGACCAGAACTAGTAAAGAAGATTGAAGATTTGAGGACAACATTCTGAAGATGGCATTTTGTAAAGAATATCAGGTCGATAAGCTGGAATACTAAGCTAGTCTTGTTCTGAGGAGGTAAAAAGAAAACGAGCCAATAAGTAGATTAGAACAAGAAAATAAGATTGAAGATCGGAGTCAGCATCCTGAAGACGTCAGATCGTTAAAAGATTGAGATAAACATAAACAAAGATCATATCCTCAGATCTATTTTTCTCACCGAAAGTTCCAGTACGCAATTCGGCTTTCCACGGGTCGATTGACCAACCCCGTTTGTGTGAGCAGACACCACATTACGAA
>JAYMSH010000554.1:0-10625 GCA_036897905.1 Aragoa cleefii | reverse complement strand
AAGGACAAGTGTATGATCTTGAAGCTTCTTCATAATTCCACAAGCACAAGAAAACATTGTAAAAATATTGAAGCTCCTCCAAGCCTCCTCATGACCGACTTTTGGGGCCTATAAATATTAGGCATGGTTTCTTATTTTGGCACAAGAGAAGAAAAGAGAAGAGAAGAGAAAATAAGACAAGACAAGTAGAGAACTAGCCACAAGAGAGAAAACGATAGAAAAAAACTAAGAAAAAGAAAAGAGTGTCTTGTAAAGCTATCGAAATAGCTTTTGAGTGTCGAGTGTCTGAAAATATTGTAACGTCTCTTGTCTTATAATAAAAGTTTGTTTTCCACCATGCTAAAATTACACCTGGGACCTAATACGCCGAAGCGTCCAACAACCACCTGGTGTGGAGTGTGTGGTTGGACTGATTGGCTCAACCAACTTAGAATATGTAACTCCAAGAGAACTTTAGGACCCTTTCATTTTCTTCCATCTCCCTTGAATAAGTAAAGGAAATTTATGAGTAACCATCAATCCATCATGAGTAAGTCTCATACGAGATCCTCTAACCATAACAGTATGGTTATACGTTCCCATTTCTAAAACCCCAAGGCGAGCCCTAATTTTCTCTTATCCTATTCAAATAACAAGTCCAACTTCAACAAAACTGAAGAAAATAACAAATAAAAAAATGTATCGGAAACAGTGCTCGTCCGTCATGAGTGAACTCGTTCATGGCAGATCTCAAGTTCTATAGGGCCCGGTCTTCCATGGACATAACTGTCAACACCACCATTCACCGTCCAAGACCGCCGCTCCTCCACCTAAACTCGCCGCCCCACCATCCCCGATATTTCCCCCCAATGGATGCTCGTCCATGGACAAGTTAAAGACTCGTTTATGGACAGGCTTTTTCCATACTTGGTTTCTATAGTTCGAAATTAAATTTGGAGTCGTTCATGACGACAAAATCTCATTCGCCATGGACGACAGGCAGCGAGCAGTTCCTGCTTCTTTTTATCTGTGTGAGAATTAATCACATCATTACAAGAGAAAAACAACTTGTGCGAGACCGTCTCACGGTGATACAGTCAATTGAAAAATAATTTTAAAAAGTTTTTTTACAACTATTTTTTGCGACCTGGTACTGTAGCTGGTTGGGTCGACCCGCTACAGTACCAATTAAAACAAAACCATCACCATGACTATTCGCTTGCTCATCCGGCAAGCAGTTTCCATGGCAGATCGACACATAATTGTGCGATCTGCTCTATTAGTACTCCATCATAATCTCCAATCACGATCTAAATCTCCACCACCTCTCCGCCTCCCACATAGCCGCCATGCAACCCCCTACTTTCCAATTACAAGGCTAGCCTATTTCTTTCGTGTTTCTTCTTTTCTTCTCCCTCAACAATCACTATTTTCCCCACTATTCATTCTCTTCACATAGTCAGATCTACTCTCGAATCTAAAGATGCACTAGAGATTTGCAGTCAAATTTCAGGGACGGGTGTGAGGTCTGAGGAGGATGTGCAGGAGAGGAAATGATTACTCACTGATTACTCTTTTGGAACGATGTTTGTGTGGGTGTGCTATGTGAGTTGAAGTTGTAGGTTGAGATTTGATATAATCTATGGGTCGTGGATTTTTTTTCTTGAAATCCTGATTTGATGTAACATGTAGGACTTTAATATTTTTTATTAATCGATAACATTGTCATTTTTATTTCGAAGCTCATAATTTTTTTTGAAATCTTCTTATGAAAATGTATATTTACGTTGTAAGATTTATTTTATAAAAATGTAAAGCTTCACTTTTTTGTCAAAATGTTTCCACTTAAAAATATGATACTTACGACTTTTCGTTTTTAATTGCAAACCTTATTATATTTAGTTCAAACCTTGTTAGTAATATTGTTATCAACGTTGTAAGGTTACATTTCAAAAATGTAATGTTCCATGTGTTTATCATAATGTTTTCAACTTAAAAACGTAAATATTCATGAATACATCTAAAATTGAACCTTCCTATTTTATGTTGAGAGCTAAAAATACTAATATGAAGCCGTATGCATTTAAAAGTGAACATTATTCTCAATGTTTCACTTATGTTTTGCAAGGTTCAGTTTTTAGAGCATAATGTTCCAAGATCGAATAAAATATTGCATTTTTAGGGCGTAAGTTGGCATTGGCTAATTTCAGTTCAGTACCCACGCACTAAACTAAAATTAGTATGAATAAAAATGAGTATTAAATAATTAATTAGATAGTTTTTGTAAATAAAACTCTTTAAAATTGTATATCATATTTAAATAAAATTATATGAATTTTTTCTGTATAATCACATAAATTTGTAAATTTATATAACTTTCATCCCATTATGCGACGATATTATGTGACACACTGTATTAATGTAAAATCACCACATTAGATTAAATTTGAGGTCATGATATTATGCGGCGTGGTAAAACATCGCATTATATTAATAGAAACCAACACATGAAATTTGAGGCTAATATGACGATTTATAATGATAACTAAATTCAGTATAGTGCGACAAACTAAAGTTAGCCATCCCCGCGTAAGTTTCCATCATGCTATATAAAAATATATTTTTTGCAAAAAAAATTATGCATAAATGGGAGAAACGCCAAAAAAAAAAGAAAAAAAAAGTTATTGTAGCACGTCACTGTAGTGGTCGGGTACTGTAGCTAATTACTGTAGCAGAACGACACAATAACAAATTTTGTCTTTTAGTACTTTCTATATTAGATTTCAAATTGACCGTCTCACTATGAGACGTTATCAAATGAGTTATTTTTTCATATAAGATAAGGAGCAAAAACTCAAGAATAATTAATATGCGGTCACTTACTGAAGTAGTATTGGAAAAACGGTCCAGGTTAATGCGGGTCCGTTGCGTTCCCAAACTAATCACCGGGTCGGGCCGGACTAGTTACTAGAAGACCGACCGACATAGGCCATTTATTTACATGTGAGTAGGACTTGTCACAGACTTTTTAAACGGACAGGACTCGAATCCTAATTTTAACGGGTTGGACGCGAGCAGGCTGGACTATAACATGCCTACTTAACACCTCTATATATGAGTCCATATTAAATAACATATAGGAAAAATTACAACATAGCTATAAAATTTTCTTATAATTTAGTACACTACAGAATAGTGATTATGAAAATCATGCATTTGAACATTAATATATAACCATGCAAGCATACAGATACCATGCATCTTAGTGTAAAGAAATTACACATTTTATAGGATGCAATCATAAACAAACACCCACAAGGGTGACATGGTGGTTAAAAGAGTGCTTAATATTCACTTGGTCTCAGAGTCAAACCCCACATAGCTCGAAATTTGAAATCTATGCTACTAGATTTGAGCCGGGGGTCTATACTGAAATAGTCTACTCACAGATATGACTGCGTACATCTTACCCTCATCATAGCCTGCCTACGGACAAGAATTGGATATATTTGGTTTGGTTTGGTTATAGGATGCAATCATAGAGAAATATACATTCCAATGTTCAAAATCATACAACAAATATGGAGATACACTATTTTTTTTTTATATATGGGATATTATTTAGTACTCCATCTCTTCCGAAAAACTTATATAATATTGAAATTTTTATAGTTAATTGTTTTCAATTATAACTGCAAATTACTCTCAAGATGTGATGATATTTAAGAAAATTATATTATAAAGATTACTATTTAAATTTGTAGTATATAATTTTCTTAAACTTTTAATCATTATATATTATGAATCATTTGCGGTCAAAATTGAAAATTATTGACAAAAGAAAATCAAAATTGAATAAGTTCTCTGAAACGATGGATTAAGAAACTTTTATAAAATATCACTATTATTTAAATTTTCCTAACATATATAGACACGGACATGACATAAATAATATATAGGGTCAACTGAAGTAGGCCTCTGATCAAACCCCGAAGAGTTCAAATTAATACTACTATTTAACAGGGGTTGGCTAACGGAATTTCACCCTTACACTAAATTATTTACAGTTCACTAATAAAAGGTACTAGACTATAATAACCAAAATAAATTTTAAATTTAATATAAATAACTATAATGATTTATTTTATACATTTACGCTCAGTTGAAACAATATAATTATTATTTTAATAATTTAAAAAATAAAATTATTATGCGAGGTAATACGACCTCGTATAATATTATCTTATTTCAAAATTATAAATTAAATTCGATCAAGCTCTAATTTAAATTATTTTTTTCGTACAATTAGTTATTATAAATATAAATTTTATTTTATCCGTTTTAAAATTATCATATTTTATTTTTTAATAATAAATTGTAATTAATTGAGTGCGAGCTGATGAGTTGTTATTCGTGCCATACCTATACCTATTACTTATCCTAATTAAACTTGTTTTCTATACTCTCTCCGCGACGGTAAAGTATTTGTTTCTATTTAAACTACTACAAAACCTCATCTTACTACGTTCAAAGAGAGTTGTTTTTACGTTCGCAGAGAGATTTAGGTAGCATCAAGAAAACTGGTTCCTTTTCTTCTTGATTCGACGACGATGAAGATGAAGAAAAACTTAACCGAACGGCGCAAGATTGACGAAAACCAAGCACCCATATTGCTTGATGACAGGATCTCCGAGTTGCCTGAACCCCTCTTCATCACATCATGTCGTTCCTCCCAACCGAAGACGCCACACGAACATCTTCCCTGTCCAAGACAAACTCCTTCCCTGTACTGAGATTCGATCAACTGAAATTTGAGAACTCCGCTAACATAAGAAAGAAGCGCCCCAAAGCAAAAGCGCAAGAATCTGCAACCATGTCAAGAAATCCATGATGCGTTTTCAATCCAACAATCTCAGCATCCAAAGTGTCGAATCAACATCTACATAGGAGGTTGTCGCGGGCCGGCACTACCCTTGCAAGATCTTCAAGAATGCTTAGACCACGCCACAAGTAAACATGTCCAACAATTGACTCTTCCCTGTCGCATGTCTGGTAAATTCAGATTCCCTCTGCCGCAGTCTCTCGTGTTACAGCTCGCTCAAGGAGTTGGATTTGCATGGATGCAAGTTTCCTGAGCATCGGTTTCATAACGGTACTGGTATCGAATTTTCTCTGAAAAAACTCCTCCTTACTCACTTATATGCGGATCAGCAGACTTAAACTTTTCTCACGAGCTGTTCCCTTATCGAACAAGTTGATATTCAGCACTGTGTAGGGTTCCAGTCGCTGAACCTTGCTGGGCATGAACTCAACAAGTTTAGTTTGGCCCTCAACTGAGATCAGGTTCAGAGTAGCCGTTGAAGCGCCGAATCTGCGATTACTCAGTTATGCAGGGGGGTGTGATAGTGTCTGGAGTAGCATCATGGCTTCTGATTGCAAGAACGTTCGAGAATTAAAACTGCTTGATGCTGACTTACCAGACGACATACTTGAAGTCATTCGACGCAGGTTTCCCTTGCTTGAAAAGCTAGAGATAGAGAGATGCAGCCTGCAGCAAGGTGACCAGATTAAGAATTTGTCCTTCTATGGACGTGAGAAGATTAAGGAACTTTACATTGGCGACTTAAAGCCTGTTGTTAAGACAAAGCTACATATAAAGTCCATAAGCTTTGTAAAAGTTTAGAAGTTATCCAAACCATGTAAGAAGACATCTTAAATATCAGTACCAAAAATGGAATTTTACATTTACAATGTTTGTTTTGTTACTCAATGAAGTTTAAGGGAAGAAAATATTACTACAACAGTAAACAAAAACAGAAACAGAAAAGCTAAAGAGCGTGAAAGCAGATTGTGCGTTGCGTGATCTTCTCGTGTCCTACTTGGAATGGCGCCGCAATGCATGTGATATCTCGACTGTGGGGAAGAAAACGGACTCACATTTTGCATCTTTCGTGTGGGTTAAAATGAACACATTTTATCTGCAACATGAACAGAAATACTACTGTTAGATCACAGGACAAAATTTACTAGGAATGCTATTAAGCATGAATAAACAAGACAACCAGCAATGCAGTGTTAACCAGCACCTTATTTTATTGAAAAATAAAATAAAATAGTAGATAGACCTCCCGCTGAATTGCTATGAAAATCACATGCTCGATCCAATTAATGGAGCATATGAATATCGAGGGTCTATGTGAAAAGCGTAAATTACAGAAGTGGTCAAGGTGAAATTATCACAAACAAAGCAGTAATACATTGAGTTACTCTAGAATGCAAGCACTTATAATAACTGTATAACCAAGAGAACCTAATCATATGTAGTAGAGGCCAGCTCACATGACAAAAGAGACACAACCAAGGCAGTTTAAATGTTTAGAACATGAAACTTGGAAGGAATCCCTTACCAGTCGCCATCAAGAGGGTTTTGGTTTTTTTCCGGGTCTTGGGATGCGCTTAAGTTGCTGCGTTCCCGTTCTCATCTCCCTGCAGTATTAGAACAAGTCGTCAGAGATTTTCAAGCAAGAACTGCAAGTCAGGCATTTTAAATTGAAATCCATTTATAAATTTGCTAACTAAATACAGTACCTCTGGTACAAATATACAATCAAGTAGAAAATGGGAAGGAGCATCATAATCAATATTGAAATCGCCAAGTAGAAGACGCTTGTATGCTTCTGTAAATATCAAAAACGAGAGCAAAGTGAGGGTAACAAAGATGGAAAGACTTAAGAAGGTAATATGCAGAAAAGCAAGAACCACAAGGAAATAGGAAAGAGCGATATACTTAAGTCATTCCAACTGCCATTTCTGTACGGGAAAGAAGTTTGAATTAACTTGCTCTTGTTTTATTTATTTTTAGTTCTGGGGAGCTAACTTTAGATCTTACTGCCAAATTTTACAAAACCATCTCCTTTATGGAAAAGCACCATTCGTGATGAATCCTTGACAAAATGAACACTTACCCTGCCTCCTCTACCAAACGGTTTTCTTCCCTTTGAGCAAGTGTGAGAGTCACAGAATTGGTGTAAAAAGAATTCTAGCAAAATATCATCAAAGTTTATTGTCAAGAAACATGACTAACTAAGAAACAGTAATCTCATTCTTTGGGATGAAAAAAAATTGATACCATGAAGCTGACTTGCAGAGGGACTTTCGTGAACAGGAAAACAACTATTGGCAAGATCCTGCAAACAGACCAGTGGTTGATATAAGGGACTTGAGCAGCTAAGATTACATATCAAGAACTAAGGACCAACCTCACACAAATGGCGATTCCTAGCAGCAGCAGCAGGATTGCACTTGATTTTATGAGATTGTGAATTCATCACAAAATCACAATGTAAAGCTCCACATAGATCTGCCAAGCACTTGCTATGACTCTGAATATATAGAGAGGATATAACGTAATTATCTTATTCTTAATTATCAGGGTGTGCCATCTAGAAATAAAACTACTATATCTCGAAGTTATGACATGGTCTGAACACTCACACACCGCGATATGACTCAATATCAAACTTATTATGCACGTAGCCGGGAGGGGGGGGGGTGTATCAACTTAAGATGGCATTACCTATTTTACTCAGGTTCAATTATAATGTTGGATGGCTACAGAGCTATACAAGCCAATCTTTACATGTTTTAAAGTATCCTACATCTTTCATTATGCTGACAAGGAAGTCATGCATACACAGAACCATTTGGAACTAAGGAATTAGACAAATGTACCAGAAAGTTCAGAATATTGAAAACCAGCAAGTCTTACCACAAAACTATGTGTGATCTGACACCAGGAACAGACCACATATCACACCCAATTGGATACCACATCAAAGGCAAGGCCATTAAGATCTTCATTGTCTTTACACCAAATATTTTAAGATTTACTCTAACTTTCCAAATAGTATTTAGGACACACAAAGAACTTGCTTCAGCACGTGCCATGAAACCAAATAAAATACTAATATCAGTGTTGTCAATAGCACTGGGATAGCACACTATCCCAGGATAGCGGAGCGGAAATGGACTAGGCCACTACAGGGGTTACTGTAGTGGTGCAGTTCAATGTAGCATCCGCTATTGCAGCTATAGTGCCGAGAATTGCTACCGCTATTTCCCGCTATTTACCGGTACGTTGAAAGAAGCTCGAAAAGTCCCAATTACCCCCAACTTAAATCTGGGTGACATTGAAAATATGCTGACAAGACAAATTACTCCCAACTTAAACCTAATGTTTTGGTTTTCCTTCTTTTATTGTTTATTCTCTGCACCACAAAACACATCACTGAAACTCTATTTCTACATCTTTAAGTTTAATAAAACTTTTATGAACTTTTAGTAAGCCAACTACTTTTTAAGCATCTGTATGTATCTCTTTAAATTATATTATATTTTAAATGTAGAGCTTCAGTTTAGTGGCTGTTCCGCTCCCGCTATCCCAATTTTTTTGGTTGGCTGCGACGCACCGGTATCCGGGATTGATAACATTGACTACTATATGGTAAGGGCAGTACTAAAACTCATTAAATTTAAATACAGTAGAAATGTCTAATCATTTTCTTTGTTCACACATTTCATAGAGCTGTGGCAACGAATGCTCATCGTCAGCTGTTTCACATATAATAGAATATGTTTCCAGTGCAATGAATGCTCATCTTTTAGCTGTGGCACATATAACAGAATTTACAAGTGGATTTAGTTTCTTGCATCATATAATTTCCTTCCTCTCAGCAGTATTATTCTCCAATATTTCTAAGAAACTGATCATAATCATCAAATAAGTGGATCATAGTGAAGGTAGTGACAGGACACCCTAGGCAGAATTCCATCATTCAAAAACAGTTTCCCTTATTTTAAGCCAACTCAGAGGAACTATTTGAGCAAAAACGAGTTTTATTACTGTACAATTACTATGTGTATAGTGTAGTCAGAATTATAGAGGCTGAGTCTCTAAAAAGAATTTCATTGACTCAATTGTCATCTTTTACAGAAACCAGAAAGATACACCTCCTTCTCTTCATCAAACATGCAACTGAGAGCATAATTTCACATCAACAGTTTTTCTAGATGGGTGGCTGGAAAATTCTTCAGTACGTAAAGAGTATGTAATCATATCTTTAATACACAAGCATATAATTAACAATTCAAATCAAAGAAAAGTTTGCAGTCACAAATGCAAAGTCTTTCAACATCAAATAAAAGACACGATTAGTTTAAGCGGGAAAGTGAACCATATTAGGTGAATACAATAGGAAGAAAATAATATGAGATGGACCTAGCTGGTGATCAAAAGAAAAGCGCATCAAATCACGGAACAAGTAACTCGAACTCTATAAAGCATCCTCAGTATGAAACGGGGAAAGGGAAGTGACCACATACAACATTTAGAAGATTGGAATGCCTGTTGTCAAAATGCTGATCCAAGTACTTCTCTGCACGAAATAATTTATTACAATACCCGCACTTCCATTCGCTCACGTCTACATGAATTTTATGCTCCTCTTGCTCTCTAAATATATCATTGCTCGGATGCAGTCTGCATTTATTCGAAAGTTGATGACTCTTTTGCTCCCCAAAAGGCATCAGATACTGCAAAAAAATTTACCTCTTCAAAGTTAATAAACAAACAAGGGTGGCCCGACATGCCAATCCAATCACTTTAAAGTTGTATAATACCTCCTCGATAATCTTCCATGCCGCTCGACTCCGTTCTCTGGAACAATGAAGCTCAGTCTCCTCCTTAAGATTTCTAAAACATGAGACCGAAAATTAGAAATGGAAAAGTTAAAACAAAAGTAAACTACAACTTAACATGAACATGTGAAGAAAGTAACCCCGAAGCAGCACGGTCAACTCCCTGCATTTAAAGTGAAACTAATGTGTTAATCATTACATCTCCTAACATGGTTTACAATCAAGAATTAGCAATACTCCTAAATTTTGTCCATTATCCTTCGACTGAGCAAAATTTTGTCCATTTCTTCTATCATCAAGATGATCATATTTCAAAAACACAGAATCAACTACATTCTGCTTCTTAGCTACAATTTACATAATCGCCATAGATTACTTACTCTGTAAATAATTACTACCCTAATTTGTAAAACAAACAACCTCGCAACTACTAAAAATTCAACTAACTGTTCTCCATTTAAGCATGATTCAAGATCTCCAATAGTAAATTGACGAGTAAACTAAACTCTTCTGAAGAAACCCATATAAACAAAATCCAAATTATACCGGAAATTCATACATATCAAGATTTATCAACTCGAAAGTTCAAATTCTTGAAAGTAAGAGAAGTTTACCTCCGAAAGAGCTGAGAAAGTGAAAAAGAGGAACAGCGTTGTCAATAGTACAATCGCACTGTAAGGGAAGGATCTTTTCTTCTTTTTCACCATAACTGTGAATCAAGAAAAACAAAGAGAATTTTCAAAGTAAACAGAAATTTTGGGAACAATTCACAATTTTTGTCGGGAGAAAAAAGAGAGGGTAGACTGGTTTTCAGGATTTGCAATGGGAGCACGAATATTTTATAGGGTCTCACTTTAACCCCTAAGACCTTCCGCAGTTGACGTCCGTCACCACCGCGTTTTTGGCTCCGTGACGCCCCCGGACGTCACTGAGTCAAAAACGATGCAACG
>JAYMSH010000553.1:0-10627 GCA_036897905.1 Aragoa cleefii | reverse complement strand
AAAGAAAAGAGAAAAGGAAAAGAGGGAGTTTTTTCGAAAAAAAAAGAGAGGGAAAAGAGCCGAAACTCTTAAGCGAAAAAACTTGTAATAAGCGTCAAAACTTGTAATCTTCCGATTTGTTGTAATAAAATAACAATTTTATAAAAACACTGATCCTGTAAGAATTGCAGAAGTAATTTCCAACCAAATTCATCGAAGGAATCATTCAGGTGTCCTATGAGAAATCAGAACAGAAAGCTGACATGTTCACAAAGGCTCTTAGCTCTGCCACTTTACAGTACTTAATGTCAAAGGTGAACATAGATAACATCTATGTTCATCTTGAGAGGGAGTTTCAAGGTACAAATGAAGAATCAGAGCTGAGAGAAGAAACGAGCCAGTGCATGGTACAAAAAGAAGCTAAGAAAAAAATAAAGGACACATGCTGCCATGCCATACAAGATGGTACAGCAGTGCACCTGCTCCAACCATAGAGAATTGAAGATGATGTCATGGAGAATATCCTTGAGGAATTTGGCATCTAGCCATATAAATATTTTAGGATCATTCTTGAATAGAGGACACATCACCAAAATAGGCTGTACATAGCTATCATTTTCATCTCTTCTTTAGTGTAATTTCTGTATTTTCTTGTTCTACAAATAGCTGTAGGTAGAAGCATTGTAAAGCATTCAATTCTACTGCTCATTGGATACAAAACAAGTTCAGTAATCAAGTTTTCTATTTTTGTTATCAACCGCAATTTTGAGAAGCCTTAATGAACCAGCCATTAACTGGTATGAATTAACATCACCGGAATGATGCGCTTGTACTTGTCCAGTGATACCTTAAATTCAATTGCATCAATGAACTTTGTGATGCTCTAGTGGTGACGTTTTCTGAACCAAAAATTCCTCCAATTTAACCTGCAGAAAGGGAAGAAACGGCTCGAAATAGAACTGAAGTTGCTAAAAAGATATGCGGATATAGGTGATCCTTGTACTAGAGATAGAAGTGTATTTAGATTATCTTATAAACTCAGCTGGAAAACAGGAACCCGTTATGCGTATTATTAGCATGTAAGATGCCATATCTGTTGCTGCATCAGAGACTTCACAACCCAAAGATTTCCAAAACATTCAATCACGAATCTAACTAAACAATTAAATACCCTTTGATCGCTTTTGAATTTACATCCACCTATGCTTTGTGCATTGCATAACTGTTCGTCCTTTTGCTTCCTCTTACGACCATTTATGCTCATTGCTAGTGTCTTCTTCTTCTTCTTCTTCTTCTTCTTCTTCTTCACAAGCCTGTACAGATCCGCTAACTAATGCATGTCATGATGAATCACTTTGTTTGTCAATTTCATCTTGAACTTCTACGTCAAACAAATCCCAAATTAATGTTATGTTATCAGAATCCAGAAAAAGTACAACATAGCATGCTAAGATCTCACTTTTGAAAAATTTATCATGCCCAATTTTCATTACAATAATAAATGCTTCTGCAGCAACATGCGAAGCTAAATATTACCTAAATCATTTAGGCTAAATGCATGATTTAACATTGATCTTCTTTTTCGTTTAGTCTCCCACTGGTATCGGTTACTAACGGCTAATCCGGTCGGACACTGTCGGACTCTTTTCGGAGGTTCGCAATCCCATGAATTTTATTTACATCCACAAGATTAGGCGAACCCTAGCAAATAATTAGGAGTCTCTTTAGGAGGAAGTGATTATTTGCAAAACCTTCAAATTTTCAAATTCTAATTATGATAAACTAATTTAGTAGAAAATAGTGTTTGCAAAATCAATTTCTAAAAAATTAGAGCTAAAAATATATTACATAAATTGTTTATGATTGAAACAACTTCAAAGGTGATTCTTCAAATAAAAAAATTTTTAAAAATTATTTGTAGTTATGAGAAGCCTTTACCAACTGTCATATACTATACTTCAGAAATTTCAAAAACAAGTTAATAGACTTTGCAACAATTTTACTTTGACATCCAAGTTACTACTAATACATTAAAATCTCATTTGACATCAAAACTATGCAGATGTAGTGGCTGTTTCAAACGGTGTTCTCTTCACCAAAAGGCACGTTATTTTCGAAGGCTGCTGAGCATGCGGGTTATCCATCGTACACATCACTAAATCCGGCCGGTGCAGCGCAAGAGCAAGCCGGTCTTTCCCGACATCCATTCCGCTCGCGTCAAGAAGCACATGCCAAGAGTTTCTATGAGCTTCCGATATCCAATGCATCGAGGACCGGGCCCCATTCGTGCAAGCGGAATAAGCAAAAAGTCCTTTAGGACTATGCTTACACTTCCTCCTAAAATACTGGCTAAGCTGAGATCCCTTGATCCTGAGATCAAGCCACGTCTCCGGCGCGGCAATGTACTTCGACTCCTTACTCGTCACAAATTCGCGCACCACGTCGTACGCTTCTCCAAGAATCGTCATGTAATAGTTCCCTCGGAAGAAAGGGTACGCTTCTCCAACGAGCATCATCGCTTCTCTTATACCGAACGTGAAGATGACCAAATAGTCCTCTTCCGCGAGTCCACAATTCGACAAGGCCCGGTTTCTCGCCTGGATTTCCGGGATTGACATGAAGTTACCTTTGAAAGACGACTTTTTTGCCAAGATGTCTAGTAGCCTCGAGGGCTCTAGGTGGATTTTGCCCATGTCGGAAGTGTTGTTGTTCCCGAAGGAGGGAAGGAAGGACATCTCCCTCGGGGACTTCTTCTTGTCGTCTGGTGTGGATTCTGAGGATTCGTCGTTGATGCAGAGGGAGTAGACGTCGATTTTGTCCGTTCGGTCAACTAGGCCATTGCAGTACTCTGGGTATTTGGCAAAGACATATTGTTGAACGTATTGCATTTCGCTAGGGGTAATGGGACCGGACCATCTGAGGTCAAGTCCATGAAGTGTTGATATGGCTTCTGCTACCAAGTGTGCCGGAATCACCGTATTCGCTTTCTGTTTAATGGTCAAAGATGAAACGGAAAAGTCAAAATGTGTAAGTTTGTCAGGTACGGAGGAAGTAATTAATGGATGAACTTGCCTTAAACACCATGCTGGTTGGTCTGCTGGTTTGGCTCGGTGAATTTGGCATAGATGAGAACAAGGATTCTTCATAATTCTAACATCAAGAAAGAACACAAAACAAACCTTAAAGATTGTAAGAAATGAATTGCAAAAAGTGACTAACACAAAAACAAGAATTGAGCTAATTTTGTAGTACCATAGATTCTGATTCTGAGTCATGCAGACTTGCCTGTCCTAGATCAGTGTTTCGTAGCATGATGATGCTTTTATTTGCGTTTGCAGAAATTAAGGAAGACAACAAGAGAATTAAGAAGGAAGAAAGAACAATTAAGAGAAGCAATCAGATCATTAATTAAGTTTACATAAACATTTCTTGCTTGTGTATGATAGTTTTTGTGTAAATTTATAGTAGTATTTATATACAGAGACAAATAGCGAAACGCCGACAATATTGACCACAGCAAAATGACCCACAAACTAACTTGGAAAATTATATTACTCATAAACCTGTGATTAAGATGTAATGATGGAACTTTTGATTTAGTATCTTGCAAACTATTGAATGTCGACTTAGCACCATCAAGTCTTGGTACATAAAAATGTAAACAAAATTCCACCTTTAAATCAAGCTTCTAGCTTCACACATCATTTTTCAGCTTCCTAAGTGCGTATGAATATAATCGTACATATATATCAGAGAAAACTCGTCATTAGTGTAAAAGAGATCTGTTTATGATATAGTTAAAAAAGGATTCGTCTCATTTCCTTTCTTCTTCATTCTCTTTTATTCATTTCTTTTAAGAATGATTATAATTTCTGTGTAATTCAACATTATTAGTTTGAATTCAATTTAATTTAATTCAAATCCATTTAATTTAAATGGTCCACCTCTATAAAATTCAGTTAAATTCAAATTTATTGAGTTTATATCAGATAAAGAGGATATGACGATGGGCGCATATAAATTATAAATGTACTTTATTGCAATTTCAATTAGTACTACTACTTGTTTAGTTTGGGGGATAATAAATATTATTAAGATACTATACCAATAATTAGTGTAATATAACTTGAATTTTGTGAGAGACTGACCGATTGGCGTATGACGACCGTTCCATGATGAAATGGTCGGACCTACCAAAAGTTGAAATCGTTCCCTCTATTTATATTCTGAAAATATCTATAAAGTAATAATAATTTGAACTAATCAAATAACAGTAACTACAGTTAGTTAAAGAGAAAAAAAAACATAAAATGTGAGACTATTCTAGAGAAAGATTATATTCGGTATTGAGTTGTTCAGTTTTAACAAATTCAATTTATTTCAATTTAATTTCAACAGATTCAGTTTAATCATACTTCTTTTGGTAGAACACAGTCCCTTCATTTCAGAGAAGTTGGCCCATACTTTTGAGCATATGTTTAAAAATGTACGGAGTCCTGAGAGAATTTTAGTGTTAGAAAGTAGAAAAATATTGATAAGTGCATTTTTCTTCGCCAATTAAAGAAATATGACAATTTATCCGAAACGGACCGAAAAGAAATAATGAACAACTTCTCCAGAACAGAGGGAACTGATAAGGTGGCTGAAAATTGATAAAGTAGATATATGATTATTAATTGTTTGAAATCGGATAAGGTAGTTGAAATCGAAAGCCGATAAAGTACCTAATTTATATAAAAGTGGTGGCAAAATTATACAAATTTGTCCCAGTATAAGTCATTTTATTAGTATTTATCAAATAACATATTTCTAATAAAAATACCTTATTTTAATGAAATAAGATAAACAATCAGATGACAAGTATCATCCATCCATCCATATTCAACTGTATTAAATTTAATTCGTTCAACTTTAATTATGTTGAGCTCCTCCCACCAAAATAACAACACAACATACCCAAAAATCCGCACCTAAATTCAGCACGCCGATGGGATAGGCAGCAGGCCTCTTTTCTCTCTATGATTCGTATTATTCTAAATGCAAACAGCCAATTGGTTGTAATATAACAGGTTATACAATTAGTTTGACTTGATTAGTGGTAAGAGTCCAAAGGAACAGTTTGGAAATTGGAGGCATGTTCATGACTTGATGCTTCTTTTTGGTTCCAAGAAGGGAGTTTCTTCTTTTCTTATTTAATAAAAAAAGTATGATACTACGACAAAGTGCCATTCACAAAAATAAACATTTATGCGGGGGTAGGATGACACGGGAAAGCTCTTTGGGACTTGGGAGCACGTAGACCTCAAACTATCGGACATTTACCAGGTTTATCAACGACTCCCTAGCCCCTAAGAGACTATGTTCAGAGATTGACTAATTACCTCGTATGGGCGCCTCATTTAGGGCTCATACAATGTAAATGCAACTAATCTAATCTAGCAAGTGAGTACTAGTACATTATAAGCTGCTAACCGTAACCACTCTTTAATGATAAATAAGGAAAGTTGTTACAACTCTAAAGGAAACAAACAAGGAATTAGGGGCAAACATGCTCCTCTACTCGACTAGCCCTTTACACAGATTCTCCCAGAACCGAAATGGACTGGAGAACATCTATAAAAAGTATTTCATCCGATCATCTCTTCGCATTGCATTGTATACAGCTTGGACCTGAGTGAAAAAAAATTTATGCATAAATATTCCGAATGATTAACCACACTCCAACAGATAGACCAATTTGCTGACTGCTAACAGAGTAGGGCTCTCTATGTTTCAACTTAATAAATGTTGAATTCAGTTCAGATCAGTTCAGTCAATTTAAGTAGAAAGATTGAACTAAATTCAGTTCAGTTCATTAAGATCTGTTCAGTTCAGACCCATCGAGTTCAAATCAGTTCAGTTCACCTCCTATCAGGCGAAGTGAACATAACCTAGGTCTTTTACATAGTTTACAGGTAAGTATACTGAATTTTGTTCATTCATGCATGATGTGTGTGTGAACATCCAGATAATCATTTTATATCAATTTGTTAATTGTTCTCAAGTTTCAAGGGAGGTGAGCTTATGTTTACGAAAATCGGCCGTAGTGCAAGGGTGTGTGTGTGCGTTTGAATAGAAGAAGGGGGGCGGCACCTGCTCACTGGAAACAACTTGAACCGGTCCAATGTTTACTGACACATATTTGCCACCTGAGGATATTTTCTGTTTCACTTGTCCCTGGAACAGAAAATCAGTTAAGTTTGTATGGCTGAAGTTTCTATATATGTGATAAGAAGTTGCTCGAATTGAAAAGCAAAAAAGAAAAAGAAACAAAAATACTAATGATTATGATCACATGCTAAACAAGAAAGCAATGCCCGACAACGAGCAAAATTATACAAAACAAAAATGGGAAGGAAGGAGATGATCAGAAACACTAAGGCTGTTTTTTTATGTTTGCAATCAACGGCTTCCAGCTTCTCTTCCCAAAGATTAAGCAATCAGAAGCTACCATTCCCAGTATAAAGAAATTAAGCATCTGCAAATACTCATTTTCCACCGTACTAAACCCCACATTTCGCCTTTAAAATCTTGGCCGTGGAGATAGATTCACTTTCAAACCAAGTCTTTATTCGGATTGAGGGGCATTTGGAGAAGGCAGAAAATGGTTAGTTTTTTGGTACAGTGTACAAAAGGAGAATAAAACAATGATTTACAATCTTTAGAATGGATATAAATCCATGAAAATACTTGGACTGGGGAAGTTCATTACCTTGAGCCCCAGCAGAAATTCAAGTTACCAATCAATCTATCAGGTCTGGTTGAGTGATTTTGTGTAGTTCAATACCAACTATAGGGGGTGCTTGCAAGAGTTTTTGAAATCTGCTTTTGGCATTTTATTGGCTTATAAGCCATTTTACAGTGTTTGTAAAAACATGGGCTTTTGGCTTCTGCTTGGTTTTTTTACAAGGCAGAATAACATATGCCAGAAGCATCTCCTTACGTGCTTTCAGAAGCCGCTTACAGTGCTTATAAAACCCAGGCAGTATCGCCAATCATTATGTTTATCCCAGGCCATCGGCTATGGAGGCTAGATAATCTTATAGAAGAGAAAGAAATGCCATTTTAACAAAGTGAGTCGAAACATTCTAAAATACTCTGTGCCCAGTTCACACCTGTCGAGCTTCTACTCAAATGAATAAATTTAGGATTATTATGGTTACTGTCCGGTTGCCATATCAGGGCCTACATGTTGCATTGTATACTTCTTATTGCACAAAGCTTAATTCCTTGTCAGAGATCCGTAGTTTAAGGGCCTACACGTACAAAGACATGAATGAACAAATGACTCAGAAATATGTACTTTTCTCTTATGTGTGTTACCCCATTCGCCACCAATTGTCTGATATGGGTATCCACCACTTGAAAGTTCATAAAGTTCCACATTACTTATAAATGTGCCATTATCTCTCACCCAACTTGCAACACCATCATCTAATACCAATACCGTAAACTACCAATGCCATAACCTTTCGGAAAGGAAACAAATCATATCTAAGAAAACAGTATACGCAAAGGACTCTACATCTGGACCATGGCATCGCAATCACTAAGGCAGAATGTTCATGTTTGTTACAGACCTAGTATTTTGGTAGGAAATACTATTTACTTTGTTAGATGATTGTCTAACTTATTATAGATCGAGTCAATTAGTTAACTCTACGGTTAGGCTAGGGGTTTCATTGTTATGTCCGTGCATTATGTCGTGGTATTGACCTTCGGGTAGTCATCTCACTTTGAGATGGTGTTTGTTTGCTTTCTCGTCTTTCAATAATATCATAGAAAATTCGGTGCTTTACCAAGCCAAATTCCTTATTCCTCCTATTCTATTCACCGCTGCTATATTAATATTCTTGGTAAATAGAATAAATTTTGAAATGTGAAGCAGCGCGAGCAAGAGTTCTCTGCCAACTTGGCTTGAAGCCTTCAGAAAACTGAGAAAGGGGAATGGGGAAGTAAGTACATACACCTACGACAGTTGCAAGGTGGTAGTTTTAAAACGACTGCTCCTGTGGGTTTGAGAGATTACATCGACCCCTGTTCAGGGAGTGTAAATGTAAGATTGTGAGGAGAGGCTGATGTAATATTTTGGGCTAGACACGTATCATGGCCGCTGAAAATCACTTTTTCAGGGAGGAAAGTGTAAATAATCTCAACTGGCTTTGCCAAAATAATTTGGTAACAATTGAAGCAACTTTTAGCTAATCCTGATTTTTAGTTTACCATAATTGAATTACCAAATATTGGAATGAAGCTGAAACTGAAGCTATAAGAGTGTACTTATTGTGGAACAAAAGATAAATACAAAACCACGTAGTGACATGATCCATAAAAGACACATAGCAGTCATCTTGTTTAGTTAGTTTGCACATCTAAGCATAATCTCTAAATTGCGGAATATATGCTTACTTCTGGGATCGGCTCATGAAGTACTGATTCTATGGCAACAACCATGGCTAGCACGAAATCATCACCTCCAGTTCCAATGGCCGTAAATCCTCTAACTGTCGGATAAGAGTTTACCTATGAAGTTACAAACATGATGGCTATCCAGTCAATAATCATTCAACTGAGGAGAAACTAGTCATCAAAATTCAAATCCAATGAACACTAATGCAAATATACAGGTACGGACTTGACCGACTATTTACAAGAGGGCAATTAGGTAAAATGAGTACAAAGCATACCTTCTGATCGAGAGAAACCCACTCATTAGTCGAATCATCCGTAACTGTGCCTCCAATGACCACATTTGTAGTTTGTCCCACCCTTCCTTCAGTCTTAGAGAGTTCTGATAATTTCAAAAGGTTTATACATAGTAACCCCATTCCAAAATAAAAGGCACTGATGAAACTAAATAGTACATAACAGAACAACAAAGCATGGCTATGCACTCTTTTGAGACTCTTAAACCCTCTGGCAGACCTCTTTCACTGCAAAAAGCTTTAGCAAGAAACTAAGAACAAATCCGTGACCCTAACTTCTGCTCAGCAAATTATCTAGAGCAACCATATAACCAATAACAATAAGCAAATAAGACATCTATATACTATACAAATTCAGAACTCAAAACATATTTCAACAGCGGATCATTTGATTCATTTCTTTGAATAGGAATGATTATTGCATATCCAATACAAAATGCCAATAAGACTTGCATAATAACTAAATATGATTGACAATCACTAAATGAAAATCATATGAAAACACAATGAGCTAACAACAAGGTGTAACATAAACCTGAAATGGCCTTCAAAACGGCTTCTTGAGGTGGGCCCTGGTCAGAATCATCGCTTGATAAAGGTGGGTTTCCATTGGTTGAGCAGAATCTTGCAAGATTGTAACTTTTACCACTCAGTGCAATTCGACAGCCACAATTTCGTAAGGGTTTGGGTAACTTGTTGTGGGTCGAAACAATAGATCCTTTTCTTCTCAAGAAAGGTAAGGAAGGCAGCCATGGTTCTGCTACGAAAACGGTTCGAGAAACACTCCTGCACGCCATTTTTTGCGTCAATTATCGCACTGGTTTTTCGATTCTGTAAATTCGATACTGTGGAAATCGGATTTTGGTGTGACAGAGGTGAATATCTGAGCTCCTTTTCTTTTCTTGATGATAGCCTGGGGAAATTTTTAGGCGATTTTTCTTTGCACTAGTGTATGGGTGATATGAGGCGCTGCAGCTTGGTGCAAGGGTAGGTGGAATGACGAAATTGCCCTAACTGCATTTTCATTTAAATATTATTACATTAATAAGAAATAAGAAACACCGCGAGCAACGTCTTTCCGTGTTTCGGAACAAAAACGGGAAGGTTTTTTTTTTTTTTAAATCAATTAATTATTTGACTTTAAAAATTCAATAATTTTTTAATGCGTAAATATCAATAATTTAAAATCAAAATATTATTAATTTGAGTTTAAAGTTAAGTGATTTGAGTTTAAATTTTAGTGGTAGAATTTGAAATTTTAGAATTAAGATATTGGTTTTTAAGTATTAAAATCAGTAAATAATTGAAGTGTAAAACATCAATGTTTTATGTTTATATAACGTCGAGTTGGGTATAAATATTAACAATTTTTACGTGTTTTAGGATTGAGAGTTTTACATTTTCACATACATGTGGACATTTGGTATAAAAAAAAATCAAATCAGTTTCCCTTCGAGCCTTTTATATTAAAGTTGTCAAAATTCAATACCAACTCACAACCGTATTATGAAAGGCTCAAAGGGCTCTTTTTGCTATACAATATATGAATGCTGCACCAGAGACTTTCACCAAAACTGAGCTTAAGACTAAAATGGAGAGAAAGTGATTTTCTTCATTAATAATAATAATAATAACAAAAGAAATATTGAAATTCTCTATAGCAACCGAACTAGGGATACAAAAAAAAATACAAATTGTACCACGCAAGTTAAAAAAAAATCTAATTTAGTGAATAAAAATTAAAAGATATACTATATTGTGACATTTTGTCAATATAAGTATTATAACTTGACATCATTTAATTTATGTACTATCTTGCTGCACTTTGTCAATTTATGTATTGTAACTTTGCAGCGCTCAATTTAATAACCATATTGGGTCATATTTATCAATTTGGATACTCT
>JAYMSH010000552.1:0-10632 GCA_036897905.1 Aragoa cleefii | reverse complement strand
ATAAATTTGAAAAAAAACCAATGGGACCCTGGGGGGGGGGGGGGGTTGGAGTAGTACATAATTAAGCATACCTTACACATGGACGTCTGTGATATCGAGATTGAAATAACAGTGGTGGTCGAGTCGAGAGATGACTCTCTAGGTTTAAAACGATAATAGCAGCACTGCAACTTATCCATCTCATGAACGTCTCGTATTTAGAAAACTAGAAAATAATCAATACCCAAAGGCTTGAACAAGTCGATAAGAAACTATTGCCGAAATGAAACACATTTCATATTTCTTATTCACCGAAAATCATAACGAAATTCAAACTTCTCCAATACACATACTTAGTTGAGGAGATCAAGATAATTAGCCGAGTCTTGTACTCTATAATCTCTTGTTTTAAAATGAAGTTTGAGGGCCTATATTTATAGTTTCAAAAAATGTGAAACAAGTTACAATTTGTCATTCATGAAGAGCTATTTTGAATGTAACGTATCAGTGTGAAACACGTAGCAACATTTAATCAATCTCTGTGATGGCTCCCATTCACTTAAGTTAAAGATCGATAATGGAATACCCTTGGGACGGAAAAAAATCTATTTAGTGAGGTTATTTATTTATCCATAAATAAATAAATTATTCATTTATTGATAAGTGAATAATTATTATTTTAGAGAGAGAATTTCAATATAAAGTAGATTAACAATATTATATTTAGCAATAGTGACCTTCACTAATTGAAAAAATTATGTCTGTCGGACAAATTTGTATCAGGATTATTTAATAATAGCTTAAATAAATGAATCAATAATATTGTGCATGGATATTTCAACTTATGCATTTATTGCTACGTGTTTAAGTAGTCAACTGAATAATCTAATGAACATCTTTATGAAAAACCGTCAAACTTAGTATGCATAGGAGTTGTATACAGTAGGATTAAACTTATGGCTGACATTCATAAACAAAATTAGTGATTATCATACTCCTATGAATTTGGATATGAGGTATGTCGCAAGATGTCGTCCTTGGCTGCATATGCAGACCGGTCTTATCAATGACTGGTTGTTCAGGTTTATGAGGATGGAAACATCCAATGTGATAGATTTCACATATGACTAAGGACGTGATAATGTAGTAGTAATTCCTTGAAGCCGTTACGGAATCCTCATAATATTGTAATGATGATCAAGCACGACATATCTTAACTAAGTCTTCACTGTATGAACTTGGGTGATATTTCATATACATCTATCTTGGCACAACAATGTCGCCATTATGAGTGTTCTTGTCTTGGGTCAAAGTCGGTTTTTAAGATTTATATTGGACGGGAACATTAGTAATCTATAGACGAGATTCACTCATACTTTTATAAGAGGTTAATTACTTACAAGTCTCAGCTCATGATGTGTCTTTCATATTAGTCTAGAGCTTAAAAAACTTTTCATATTTAGTCTTATTCCATTTCATATTTGTCTCATCCCATTTTTGAAAACTCAATTTCTCCCGTTATGCGAAAAATGCGACCTCTTCACCACAATAGTCTCCTCATCAATATCTACAGTCCAAGATCTATATTGCATATTTTTCGAGTGAGGGAACGAATTGAATTCTATGAAATAGCTCAAAACACGTGGATTGATTTGGTTATGGGTGCATTGGTTGAGATTTTCGATCCATTAGTTGGATTTTTCGTTGTATTGGATTGAAATTTTTTGGGAATACACAAATACACCTTAGATGAGTATTGGGTGATTGACGGGTATTGGTTGGATTTTCAGTTTATTAGTTGGGATCAAAGTGTATTGGTTCAGAATTTCGGTGTATTGGTTGGGACCCGGAAATAATTGGTTGAGATTCGGGGTGCATTGGTTGGTATGGCTGGAGACTAATATGAAAAGTTTTTAAAGCCCTTGACTTATATGAAAGACACACCATGCTTTGAGACTTGGAAGTAAATGAACCCTTTTATAAGTAGTAGAAAGATAAACTCACATGCTAAGTTGGGTTCGGGAATATGTAATAAGTCCGGACGTCAAGTTTGCTTTACAACTGGACTATCACGCAGAACCAATTGTATTCATGAGTAAATAAGTAATCGGGATAAGGTTGACGGCAAAGACCTAGACTCCATATTACGAGTCTACAGTGAAGGATCTACACCAAAGGCTTAGCCGGCTTCTCATTAAAATTGCTTATATAAATGGACAACTTGTTGGGAAAGTTTTGTGTGTTGAACACATTTTGTATCAGTATTATTATGTAATAGCTGATATAAATGTTTAAATAAAGTTATGTGTATGGATATTTGAATTGCATGCATTTATTATATGTTACATATATAAATGCGTACATGATCAACTAAATAATCCAATGAATGTTATGAAAATCGACGGGTTTAGTATACATAGGAGTTGTATCACAGGATTAAGGCAATTATTGAGATTCATAAATAGAGTCAGCGATCATCATATTTTACGAATTTGGATATGATGTAAATTATGAGATGTTGTTCTTGGTTGCACACAAGTCTCATCTAGGACTAGTTCATTATGCTTACAAAAAGATTCTATCTAATTGAAAGCTATGTCTGCATTAGTTGTTTATTCATTTAAATTTACACACTTTATTTTTATTTCAGTCTGATACAATGACGGCTTTGCTGAGATCAAATCAGTTATTTGCTTTACGAAAAGTCTACGAATTGAAAAACGACTATTTTGCTGTGTGGAAATCATGCATAGAGTTTTCCATCGGAACATGTACTCACAGATCCTTTACCATCTTCATGGTGGGAGGATGAGTACTTTGATGAAATGAATGTAAGAACAAGTGCCGAAAGAAATGCAATGTACTTGATGCGGAACAATATTTCGAGTGAAGTTCCAATTCACGTGGGTTCAAATGATACTGCATCGAGCTTCATGGCAAAACTTGAAGAATGATTTCAAAATAGAGAGCATAATCCTTAAGTAGCTAAGCTACAGATCAATCAGCCTGCTATATTGATTTGTTTTTCAAGATTTTGCCACTTCCGCATGAGGAAAAAGGAGGATTTTCCAAGAAAAGAAGAACAACATGCCCCTCCAACAAGGAAGCACCAAAAGTGCTTCTATTGTGGAAAAGTATGACACTTGATCAAGAATTATGCAAGACTCTAACTTGATCGGATGGAGAATGAGAACAAGAATAGTAATGAATCTTTATTATTTTTTGGAATCTAATTTCTATGTAATCATTTAACGCATTGCGTTCTTGATTTTGGAGCGACTAATCATATTGTTTGTAAAAATGAAGGCATATATAAAAATTAAGAACCTAAAAGTCCATTTTCAACAATCAAAACAAGAACGAAATCATCATCTCCATGCTATTCAGCGATACGCTTTTACAGTACTAAAAAATTTCCTGATTGATAACCAATTTTTTCCTGAACTACTAAAACAAAAATAATTAAAACGAAATCACACAAAATCCAATTAGAAAACAAGGAGAAGAAAAAGTCTAGATTGGCACTAAGAAATTAATCAACCAAATTAACAATGAGGTGACTACAACATTCCATGTGAAATAATGAAAAAAAAAATGGAACGTGTGACTCACTAAACTTAATGCTGAAATATCAACATAAAAGAAGAGTCATAACTATTATTTTCATTGAGAGGTCCTAGATGACAAAAGTGTGCATACGAATATTATTTCAAATAGATTCCAGAATGGCTGAAAATAATCAGTGTTTTATATGTACCATAACTACTGCAATTGGTATCATTTTCGAAAGACCCGGCGCATTGGCAAATGTTGAAGAAGAGAAAATACATTCAATAGAGGCAAACAAGAATGAAATACATACATAATCATAAACACTATCAAAATTCCCAAAACAATGCCATAACTTAAATTGTTAATAAAATCAGTAATTCAATTAAATGTATTAAAAATTTCCTGAAACAAAGATGCTATACCTAATGTAGACTTGGAGAGCCAACAGAAGAGTCATAATAGCAGAAGCCTTTCCTATCACTTTTCGGGAATACAATGTCCAGTTTCACAGCTCAACTCCTGCCATGAATAAAGAGAACTTCCATAGTAGTTTTTTTTTTTTTATGAAGGTTCTTACCTTGAATTGATGAGTCGAAGAGAGAGACACCACCAGCCAATATTTCAAAGCGCAACAATCAATGCAATGCGACTATGCTCGCCAATGTTTAACTCCAATGATGGTACCATCAGATAATGGAAACTAACATGCTAATTTCATTTATATGACATGAGTAGCATTCATAAAAACTACATAACAGTTGAAAATAAGAGCGGGTCGCCCACTCGGACTATACCGACCCAACCGATTTATTAGTTCATTTGGACTTGAACTAATTCCCCTCAAACTTCTCCTTATCCAAATTCAATATAAAAGGCTTTGGGAAGTTATTTGTTTCATTCTAACACTTGAAACATTACTATTCCCGTAGGAAAAAATACCACAAACTTGGAAACCTTCCAAAAGTCATCTTTTGCACCAAAACACTCAAATCTTAGGTTCTTGGGTTGTGGCATAAAAGTAGTCTTCTCCTTGATTGCTACTTTGGATGATATAAAAGCTGTGGAAAAGGATAACTCAACCGGTTGATCTTTCACGCTTCCGTACCAACAAGTAAGTGTTGTTTAATCCGTTTATTTGCTTATACTTGTTGTTTAAATTTCTTCATTGGTATCAAAGCCAATGATGTTGAGTTTCCTGCGCTTATGTTGCTCTGCGAATGCATGATTATGTGATCTATGCCATGTTTTCGAAGTTCTTCGATTTATGCATTAATGGAGTTTAATTTTTAGTTCTTTATTCAAACGATTGTTTCTGGCTGCGAAAGTTTTATGTAAAATACTACAGAGTATTCATGTGTTGCTACTTTTTTTTCCTGTTATTTTAGGCCAAATGGATTTCGCGTGAAAATTGTTTGAACATTTTGCTTTTAAAACTTCAAACTTGTATTCTGGAAAATATTCAGTGTTTCCGTGTGAATGGTTGATATTCCCAGAAACTAGATTTCAAGATGAGTCCAATAATATTTTTTGTGAATTTTTTCGTCATGTAAAGAAGGAGAAAACAGAGATTCAAAAAATCGATTTTCTGGAAAAATTTCTGCAAATCTGGACATCTTTTGAAGACGATAAACAGTGCCTATTATCGTTACCTAGTCACATTTCGAAAAAGTGTTGTGCAAACTCGTATCAAACATTGTATTTTGGAAAAAATAATTGCACCAACATTTTTAGAATGTGCAAAAAGGATCAGAAACACTATTCACACATCGGATACCGGCGCGTGGGGTCCACATGCGTTATGGCGTTTGAAACCGCCACGCCTGTGTGTTACGCTCCCAGTCTTCGGGAACTTTCAGCAAGTGGCAGTTAAAAACAGCCCAAACTGCCACCCTAGTGTGCTAGCGTGCTCCGGAGCGCGTGCGTCGCCACTAGAGCGCATGTGCGCACTCTGTAGCGCGTCCCACACCCCTAGAGCGTGGCGTCGTTCCCAGAGTGCGTGTGTGCGTGGCCCATTTTTCCCTGAATTTTCTTTCCGAGCCCCTGGTTTACTATTTTGAGCTAGTTATGTGCACACATGTTCATTTTATTATGACTTTGCGTCGTATATTGCATTAGATGTGAGATACGAACTGTGTGTTCGTTGCATTCGGTTTAAATTGGCTTAGTGTCCGATTATGTCTGGTTACTCTCACTTGTCTATATGCAGGTACTATGTGGAGATTGCTATTGTTCCTTCGTTATAGGATGAGTCCTTTGCACGACCTAGAGACACACTTGAATGTCATGCTTGATATGTATGACTACCTCGGTATCATAGGTGCCATCTTCACCTATACACACTTGTCGTGGATATTCAGAAGGTCGATGCCAACTGAGTGGCACGACAAATGGAATGATATATGTCGTAGATATGCCTACTTGTTTAGCATTCGTATTGCTTCTGAGATGTCAATTAGAGATAAGTTCTATGATTCCTAATTCGGAATGGACTGGATAGTTCCTAGTACACTACAGACTAGGGACAACGTGTATTTTAGGAACATAGCTAGGCACCACCAGTGTAGTAGCCTTTGTGATGTGTGTAGCTAGTATTTAATAGTTTGTTTTATGTTGAACAAATGTTTATTGAATATTTGTATGTCCATGTTCTAAGTATTAGGAATAATGTATTGACACTTGGTTATAAGCTCTTTCTTTGTGTTAGTACTTAATTTCCTGTATGCACTGAATATGTACTTGAGTGGTTGTTCTAGAAAGTGTGTATTCTAGTCCATTGACTATTTTGTGTTAGGGAATGAAGTTTGTGATGACAAGACTTATTATAGGATTGATGATCGTGGCTTTTTAGTCATCTTTCGATGTCCTGTTTGAGTTTAGTCGTTATAAACGTTATTTAGCTTAATGCAAAACATATGTGTACATAATTGAGCATTGACATATTTTGAATCACTTGTTAGCTACTAGACAAACATTGCAACCAAATCCATCATTGATGATTTGAACAAGGGAGAAAAACTGAACAGTGACAACTACGACACTTGGAGTCGTAAGATTTGGTATGTCTTGGAGGAGTCTGAGACCAGCGAGGCAATAAACCAAGTCATGGTGGAGCCTGCGGTGGAGACTAGCACCCAAGCAGGAGGGATCAGGAAGCTTACGTAGCATGGAAAAAGAAAAATGCTCTTGCCAGGGGCATCATTGTAAGCTCTGCTGTCGATGTCATGATCCACGAGTGTGAGCAGCACGGCACTGCCCATGACATTTGGGCATATCTCAAGGAGAAATATGGTGGCACATTTGTCACTCGCCTTAGGCAGTTGACCTTAAAGTTTTATACTTACAAGAAAGATCATGATCAATCTATGAGGCAACACATATGTATGATGTCTAACATGATCCGGGAGCACAACACAGCTGGCCACGTTATCTCCGGTGAGCAGCAAGTTCAAGCTCTGATTTGATCTTTACCAGACAAATGGGAGCACCTCAAGGTGAACCTCACCCATAGTGAGAGTATCGAAACTTTCGTAGATGCGGCTCATCATGTCGAGCTTTTGGAAGAGCGTATATGTGCTGCAAAATCTATGGTTAGTGCTTTCATTGTTGAAACTAGTTCCAAGAAATCTACGGGCTCCAAACGCAAGAGGAACTGGAAGAAAGTCAAGAATGGCAAGGGAAATGGTGAAGGGTCCAATCAGAACAAGAAACAAAACAACAACAAGAAGAAGCGCCCAAACAAGAAGCTGAGGGATAAAGACAAAATGAAGTGCTACAATTGTGGTACATTTGGCCATTTTGCACATGAGTGCCCTGAGCCCCAAAGGGACAAGTTAGAACTCACTAATTATTCCTCAAGTGTTGTTAATGTACTGTATTACTAACATACTCTTATCTTTTGTGGGATTATAGACTCAGGAGCCACAGACCACGTGACTCGTGATCGCGAAGCGTTTGTAAACTTTCGTCGGGTTCCAGCAGGATCTAGGTGGATCTATGTAGAAAACAACGCTCATGTGGAAGTGAAGGGAATCGGAACGTGCAAACTCGATTTGCATGGTGGACGAATTCTTCTCCTACATGATGTACTTTATGCCCCTGAGATTCAATGAAATTTAGTATCAGTAGTAGTACTTCTTAGGCTTGGATATTGCATGGATTTTAATATATACAAGGTTTGTATTATGTATGATGATTTGGTGTGTGGTACTGGACATATGTCCGATGGATTTATAGCAATGGATTGTAGTAGGACGACTTTTAATTATTAAATAGATAGATGCTATTCTATGAATGTTGTTTCTTCTAGTACTGCAAATGTTGATGATAAAACATGGCATGCTAGATTGGGTCATATAGGGCAGGATATAATGAATTGACTAGTGAAAAAAGGGCTTTTAGGTTCACTTTCCAAAGTTGATTTACCTACGTGTGATAAATGTCTTGCTGGAAACCATTTGGTAAGGTAGTAAGGGATGAATTTCCATTACAATTAGTACATTCTGATATTTGTGGACCAATGAGTGTGAAGGCTAGACATGAAGCATCCTATTTCATTACTTTTATAGATGACTATACACTTTTCGGTCATGTCTACTTGATCTACCATAAGTTTGAAGCTCTAGAATGTTTCAAATGTCACATTAATGGGGTTGAGAATCAACTAGACCGCAAAGTGAAAACATTGCGAACTGACCGAGGTGGGGAGTATCTATCCGACCAGTTTAAAGAACTGTGTAGTGAAAAAGGAATCCTATGACAACTGATGACTCCATACACACGTCAATAGAATTTTGTGGCTGAAAGGAGGAACATAACGTTGTTGGATATGACTAGGTCCATGATGGCACCAGCTAACTTGCCCATTTCCTTTTGGGGAGATGCTTTGTTAACAACAGCCTACATCATGAATAAAGTTCCTTCTAAGACAGTACCTTCGACCCCATATGAGCTTTGGACAGGCCGAAAACCCGACTATAGTAACTTTATATGATGGGGATCTGCAGCTTATGTGCATGATATATCTAGTAAGCATGGTAAGCTTGGTTCTTGTGGGAGGAAGTGTATCTTGATAAAATACTCTGAGCATTCTAAGGGTTACGGGCCCATAGGTGACCGAGGGGATGAAGTTATCACTGAATTGGTATCACATAATGCTACTTTTCTAGAGAGTCTATTTCCTAACCAAGGTTCCATACGTGATCAGGAACATCTACTTGAGGAAAATGATTCAGGTGTGAGGGGGGATTGATAACATTTGAGGTACAAAAGGATGTCCTCAATCCCAGCGGGAGTGAAAAATCTCCAGCAACTTTGGATCTCGGTCCAAGTGGGAGTGAAAAAACTCCAGGAACACTTGATCCCAATAGGAGTCAAACACCTCTTCATGATCCATCTGAATCACGACCTGAAAAGAAATCTTGACAAGGAAATAGGAAAAACATTTCCAAACGTCATCACAACATCGAAGGGCATACGTTCTTTGCTTCTAGTCCAGAAGACGATGGTGAGCCAATGACTATAAATGAGGCTCATATTGTACGCATTCTTAATATCTCATGAGGATGATGAATAGCCAAAGAATATTCGAGAGGCTCTATCTTGTCCCACCAAGGATAAATGGGAAAAGTCTATGGATGAAGAGATGGAATCGATGAATAAAAACAAAGTATGGGAACTAGGTGATCTTCCTCATAGATGTAGAGCTATTCGGAACAAATGGGTTCTCAAAATCAAAAGAAAACCTGACGGTTCCATTGAGAGGTACGAAGTACACCAGGTGGCAAAGGGATATACCCAATAAGAGGGTATATACTACAAAGAAACCTTTTCACCTGTAGTGAGGTTTGCCTCGATCTGCTTGCTCCTGCCATAGTGGCGAACATGGATTTGGAATTACACCAAATGGACATGAAGACTGCTTTTCTCAATGGAGAATGGGAAGAAGAGATCTACATGGAACAACTAGTAGGTTTCACGCTTCAGGGTCAAGAGCATAAAGTATGCAAATTGCAAAGATCGATTTATGGCCTAGAGCAATCTTCAAGACAATGGTATTTGATATTTCATCGAGCGGTGACCTCATACGACTTCATCATGATTGATGAAGATCATTTCGTCTATGTGAAGCATTCTAAAAAGAACTTTGTGATTCTATCCTTGTATGTAGGTTGGGAATAACTTATAATATCTAAAAAATAGTTAAGAGTTGGCGATCTTCAAACTTTGAGATGAAAGACATGGGCGAAGTAGAGTATATACTTGGTGTAAAAATCCACTGTAATAGCTCTAGAGGATTTACTTGTTCTCTCGCAAGAGACATACATCAAGAAGTTACTACAGCAGTTCAAACTAGAGAACTATAAACCCATGGATACCCCTATGGCAAAATGAGAGTGTCTAAGCCGTGAAATGGGTTCGAAAAATCAGAAAGAAAAAGATGAAATGTCACAAGTACCATACTCCAACACCGTTGGGAGCCTAATGTACGCCATGTTGTGTACACGCCCCGACATATGTTACGTTGTTGTTCTAGTTAACAAATTTCAGGCTAATCTGGGTAGAAATTATTGGAAAGATATAAAGAGAATCCTAAGATACTTCTAGGGTACTGCAGACTACTCCTCGTGCGGACTAAAAATCCAGAACCCAAACCAAACTGGGGACCTAAAGCTTAATTTTTTGTATGTAGGTGCTGAAGCCTACCAAGGAAGGAGCTAAATGGTACTTTGACAGTGGTTGCTCCAAGCACATGACATGAACTTAGGACCTTCTATTTAACTACATACTAAAAAAGGGTCCTCTTATTGGCTTTGGCGGTGGTGCTAAAATACCTTCCATTGGAGTAGGTCATGCTCTCCTTGGAAAGGTCAGGCTGACAAATGTTTTGCAATGGCTGAAGTACAATCTCATCAGTACCAGCCAGATTACTGAGAAATGCTACAGTGTGACTATCAAGTCAAATCTTGTCAAGTTGGTGGAAGATTCTACTCGAGAAGTGGTTATGACAGGCAAGAGAGAGAACAGTCTATATTCTGCTGATCTCAGTTCAATATCTGTCAGCAAGTGTCTAGTGGTTCATGGAAATTTCTCTGATTTAAGTTT
>JAYMSH010000551.1:0-10640 GCA_036897905.1 Aragoa cleefii | reverse complement strand
TGAAAAATTGGGATCGTGCCTAATGGTGTCTGAGACTTCCGAGGGGCTGCCTCAAAAGTCTAGGAGTGATGAGAACTAGCTCCATAAGATGTTTGATGGGGAGCCATTTGAAACTTGGACGAAAAGAGGGATTGTGATTCCAAACACTACTATCTTGTTGAAATAGGAACTTTAAAACTCCTCTAACAAAATGGAACTAGTTAGAGAAGTAGGGCGATCGTCCCTCCTAACTTCGGAATTTTTTTTTATATCATATATTTTACAAAATAGAAAATAAATTTTTATATGTATTTCGTCCCCCCCCCCCAACACACACATCTGATTTTTTCTCTTTTCACCCTCCAAATTCGATCAAAATCGAAAGCTGGATCCACTGGCATTTTTTTCTAGTAGCAACCAAACGACAACATTTGATAAACATCACTCTTTGCAACTTAGCTTTTCCTTTGTTTTACTTGGGTACATGATGTAGCGTACATCTTAGCTTATCAGAATATAAAACAGAAACGCAGTTTCACATTGTGGCCACTCCAAATGAAAACCTAAAGAAAGCAATTCAGCTGAACTTGAGCAGTTTACCCGCACAACAAACACCAAAAGAGAAGCATGTATTATTACATTATCCAACACCTGGCCTTAAGATCAGTACTCAGACACTAAGGCCCGATCAACCCGTGGAACCAAACGACAAAGCAAGTCGTTGGCCCGAGGAGCCGTTAATCCTGGTCGCTCGGTCATGTCAACTGACTCACAGCCATCGGGCAGTTTCCATTCAAAGCATTGCACCATAGTTCCAATCATACTAAACAACTCCTGCATCGCTAGTAACATCCCCGGGCAGCCCCTCCTGCCCGTGCCGAAGGGCAAAAGCTCGAAACTCTGCCCTTTAACGTCAATCGATCCGTTCCCTTTCTCCAGGAACCTCTCTGGACGGAACTCCATCGGGCTATCCCAGTATTTTGCATTTCTTCCCATGGACCAGATGTTGACGAACAACAGAGTTTTCGCGGGAATCTTGTACCCGTCAATCACACAGTCGGATATGGATTTTCTAGTGAGCATGGGGATTGGGGGGTGGAGGCGGAACGTTTCTTTTATGATTGCTTGGAGGTAAGGTAGGTTAGGAGAATCTGATTCTTGTAACAATCTTTGTGATCCAATAACTGTCTCTCTCTTGAGCTCTCTTGAGTACTTTCGGATTGCAGATAAGTTCTGCTATTGCTTATTCTGTTGTGATGGCTGTTGTGTCTGTTCCAGCAGTAAAGAAATCCTTCACAATACAAAAAGGTATGTTACCAATTCTCTTCAACTTTAAAAACAACATTTAGAAACAACGTTCAGTTTTAATAAATTCAGTTCTAATAAGTTTAGTTCAGTCAATTCACTTAGTTAACCTCAACTAAATTTAGATCATGTCAGCTTCATTCAATTCCGGATCGGTCCATTTCAACAATTCTCGGTGCATGTTTGCAAAAATTTCTTAGATGTTTGAAAATCACCTCCATAAGGATTTCATTCACAAACGGTGTTTTTGTTGTCTTTTTAATTCCAGTTTCGGAGAAACTGGTTTTATAAACCCTATTTTCTACATAATCAATTTCTTAGAATCAGAATCAGAAGCTTTTACAAATAGACAATTGATATCCATTTCAACTCCTCAACTCCTATAAGGCGAAGTATAAAACAAAAGCATACACGGGGCGGAGGGGTAGTATAAAACAAGAACACATATCAATGCAATAACTTAACTTACCAAGATCAGAGCTTTAAGATGCTCCCTAGTAAACTCCACCTCCGCCTTGTCATCCTCCATCACATCCAACAATATATCCAAAAAATCCTTCGCCTCTCCTCCTCTGCCACCGCCTCCACCGCGCCTCATCTGCTCCTGATCACTAATAATCTTCTCCAACAAAGCATCATACCTCCTCTTAATATCCTCCGACCGTTTCCTAATCCCTTGCAAATCAAACTTCCCACAAAACCTCACAATCTCCGACGCATCAAACTCCCCAAATATCTGCGTCACCTCCCGAATTACCGTCCTCATCGCGTCCCCTTGCGTCCCGGAACACCTTATACTCAGCATCATGCTCGAGATCACGTTACTCGTCACCTTCACCAACTCATCAGTCACATTCACAGGCTCACTTTTTTCCGCCTTCTCCATCAATTGCGCCAAGAACGACCTTACTTCCGTAAACCTAATCGGGTGAAAGTGTTTCAAGTTCCTCGCGCCGAGTAACTCGTACGTACATAGTTTCTTTATGAACTTCCAGTACGGTCCGTATGGCGCGAACGCGAATGAGGATTCATAAGTGACAATGTCAATGGCTGTGGAATGTTTACGCGACGAAAATACGAGTTCGTGAGTTTTCAAGAACTCTCTGGCGAGTTCAGGACTGGAAGCCACGACGCATGGGATGGAGCCGAGGTAGAGCTGGACTAAGGGGCCGTATTTTACGGAGAAGTCGTGGAAGGTGTGGTGAAGCTTCGGGCTGAGGAGGTGGAGGTGGCCGATTAAAGGGAGGGGGTACGGGCCGGGAGGAAGGGAAGAGGCGCGACGGCATAGGTGGAAGGCGGAGAGGATGAGGAAGAGGGCGGTGTAGAGTACAGTTTCTAGTGACGTTGCCATTTTTGTTTGCATGAGGTTGCGTAATTAGGCTGGACTTTGTATAGTAATGTGAGTGTATTGAAAGGCGACGTCACGAGGGAGTGTTGGTTGTTGTGAACTGCGGTGGAAGAGGTTTACCGTGAGTTTGGTAGAATGCTTGGTCTGATGCGGAAAAGTGGGTGTCGACAGGATATTTACTCAAATCAGAGACGTGCTACTTGCTAGACATGCACATATGGTTTTTTATTTTATTCCCCGTCGAGTTCGAAGTTTTATGAATGAAAAATGTATCGTGGAAAAAAGTAGCATGACTTTTGGAAAAGAAATTGTAATAGTATGGTCACGTTATCTTTCATCCGATATAAGTTAAATTAGAATGAATTTAATTGACCTGATTGAACTGAATTAGATATTCTTCCGTCTCGGAGAATTTGTCTCATACTTCTGAACACATGTTTTAAGAAACTGTAGATTGTGTGAGGATTTTATTATTAAAAAGTGAGAAAATGTTAATAAAGTGAATTTTTCTTTCCGAATTGAAAAGGAATACAGAACAACTTATTCTAAAGATAATAGTATTTTTTAAATTCAAGAGAACACGACTCTCGTGATATCTATTGTCATTCAAGTACTAGTACTAACAAGTAGGTCAAACACAAGTTGAGGTCCCCGACCCCAAAGTAATGGGCTTCTAGAAAGATAGTAACAGGCCAACAGTAACAGTGAAGGACGAATTATGGAGAACAAAAGTTTTAACTCTGCATTATTGTCCAAAATTGTATTGCAATTTAAGCATAGAATCACTTGTAGAGAGGCTTTGATTAGGAGATTTTGGTTAGTTTAAGATGTCTATAGTTAGTAATCTTAAGGATTGGAAATGTCACCTGGTACTGAATGTTACTCCATTTGTCCTAGCACAATTTAGGATCCGTCCCAGGACAAGTTACGAGTTTCCAAACTTGTGTTGGAACGGAGGGAGTAGAAGTTTTCTTGATCTAATGTTTCATGCATAGATGAACGCAGACGCAAATATAATTCATTTGTATCATGGGTTACATCAAAAGTTACATCTAGATGAGCAAGAGATTCAGACCTCACATGTCATTTTGGAAGGAAAAGAAAGGTATGTATAACAAACTTGCCTCCCCTGTAGTAGGATGACATGTGTAACAAAAGAGCTCCTATATTGTTCGAAATTTCAAAGACCCTTTGATGCAAACTGTTACGTTCACTCCATCACTGTCTGAAAAATTATACTTGAATGATGACCGGAAGAAAAAAAAACTGAACTGAAATCTATTACAAAAGGGAAAGTAAAAGAAAAGGCAAACAGATGATTGAAGCCATATCATTAGGGTGAATGAGGATAATTTCTGGTTAAACTTTTCTTCTTTTAAGTGCAGTAGCTTGGATACTGGAAAAAAAATCTAAAGGATCTAAAACTAGCAGAATCTTTTCATTTTCATATTTCAGCAAAATTTCCCAAGAGAAAATAATCAGCTCAAATTATAATTCTACCTACAGAAAGATGTCAATGCATGAGCGAATGTCAGATATCAGTCACATTCTATCATCAAATGTAAGATTACTTGCCAGAATCCTGGAAGTGTTTGGCTCGCTCGCTTGCTGGAATTCTGGTAAAATTACTCCAACTCAAGCAATTTGGTCAATTTTCCTGTCAGTGCAAAGCTTTACGGGTAACGAAACCAACCATCTTTCAACAATAGTTTGCCACGTCACACCATCGAAGCAATGACGAAGAACTCTTAAAGTCCACGGTGCAGGCAAGATATTATGTACTTGCCCTGGGAGGACTAGAAACTCCATTTTGTGTTTGTTCTGAAGGTGGTGACTTCTGTTTACCTCTAAATAAGCTTTTCGAGTATATGGAACCGAAGACAATAACCTGATGATGAATTTCAAAAATATAATTGAGCAACCAAGTTACTGAGATCTTCAAAGAAGTAAATGAGGGACTATTCTTTATGCTCACCGCTCCAATCAATTGTTCCCAGCTAAGTGGGTGGGCAAACAATACGCAAGACAGTAGAATGCTAGCCAGCTGTTTTCACAAGCAAATAAATAATCCGAAGTCATTGTGCCAGAAAGAACAAAGGGAAAACGACAAGGCAGCTTTCCGAAAATAAATCTTTGCTAGAATTTAAATTTAGGAGAAAATATTAAGAAAGGTCATCCGCACCTGTCTAGTGGTCATTATGGTGGCGAATGCTAGAGCGCCGAAATTTCGAATGGTGTAAGAGAGAAAGAACTGACTGATTGTGGCAACCTGAAACATGGGTAACAGTAATATTAGTTTTTCAACAGTTACATGGTAGAATTATGAAGAGGAAAAAAAGGATGTATAGCAATGAAGTAGAAAGAGAAAGGCATTTAGGGCTCAGATTTATATTTGCGTAGGGAGATATATATACATTATTTAACTTACAGTTGATAGAATCGCAATGTCAATTAAACAGTCACTGTGCCGAGCAACAAAATCAATAGCCATCGGAAGACTGCCTTGTAAAATCAAACCTAGAACAGATAAAGAGAAAGAAGTGTCAAATTTGCGTATCAGATACAATCATCTATATTATGTATGATAATGAATTGCATGAATGAGGTCTATATCCATTATCCATCAAAAAGTTTGAAGTTTGAGAATTTTTGATATAATAGACATGCATCATGATCAAAACTGTTTTTACTTGCAGTTTAAGGTATGGTAGTATTTCCCCTTCATTAAAAAATTATCTATATGAGATCGATGTAGAACAAAATCCTGAAAGGCAAGAAATGGAATTTAGGCAAAAGATTTCAATATTACCAGTGAAACTGAGCATGAATGAGCATAATGTAGTGTAGAATATCTGATTGTGTATATCCATGTCATAGCCTTTGAAAAGTTTGTCCTGAAAAGTGCTTGTGAAGCCATCAAACCTGGTAAACAAAGCAAATTATAATTAGGTGTTAGGACCAGAACATTTAAACCCCAGGTTAAATTTGGACAAGCCCATAAAGAGACAGCAGACGGGATTATTTCATTGAAAGTCAATCTTGAAGAATAAATGTGTGTTTAGCAATCTATGTCGCTTTAACAAACAACAATGATTGAAATGAAAACAGAAACGTGCTTAAGAAACACAACTATAGTAGCTGAGATTCATATGACAAAAAACCAATTAAGCAAATAACAATTGGTATTAAAGAACCATGAAAGATAACTTGGTAAGTTATTCATATGGAAGACAGATGGAGCAGTACACTCACTGGGGTGGTAACAAGCAGCGGACTGTATAGCTACTGCCGTTCATTCCAAGTGAATTTAGAAAGAAACAAATTTAATGCATGACAAACAAGTTCCAGAGTTGCAGGCAATTCAACCCGGGCTTTAAGTAATGTCATTTCAAGACCACATGTGATCATACTACTATAATTCTACCCTCCACAGACCGAACTGGAAAAACGAACAGGAAAAAAAAGGATCGAGGGAGAAAGGGAACTAACGATGGAATCGAAGATTCTCACTATGACATTAGACATGGGCTATATAATGAAACAAGCAACAACAGCAGTTGTAAGTAATGCTTTAGCACATATGGGAGTAACATATGCTCTTTCTCAAAAGAAATTTGAATGAATGTAAGACTACATTAGCAAGGCATGACATGAATCACTTTTCTCATACCCAAGATAACCAAGCATCAAGGAAACGCCCCAAACTGTGCTTTCACTCCCTCTTTTGTATGGACTGATACCCCCTGCTGCCTACATTTACAGAGTAAATTGTTGTAGTAATCAACCTTCAACCCAACAACTGCATACTGCAGTCTTAAGCAAGCAAGAGATATTACAACATTACAGTGGATTCACACAGATACCCTTCAATCTCAGAATATCTATCCAGCATGAAACCAGAGACATAATAACAAAGAACAGATACAATACTTTGCAAGATTTTGTCTAGTGCAGATATTACCACTTGACGAGACGCCCTTCAGTATAATATCTATGTAAATGTTTCAAAAGAAACCTTTAGACCTATAAATGCCCTTCAAAGATTCTTGGTACTGTTCTATCTGAAAGGAATTAAGCTGATTTCACTACCACTTATATTAATCAACAAAACAATAAACTAGAATTTCGCCTCACTTGTCATAACTTTCCTAGTTATACCAAAAAGAAAAGTTACACCCCAAAGCGAGACGTGCCAGTGAAAATTACACACGCAAGCACGCACACAGAACTACTGTACTTAAGTGGCAGATATGTGATTTTATAAATGCATTGAGAGATTTTTTATTATCAATAGAGAACATCGGAATCTACGTAAACACAATTACCGGATATAAGACGAATATTGAACAACCAAGAGTCACTAAGAAGGCCAACAAATAATCAAGCCCAGTGTACTTCTTTCGCATGATGAAAGTGCCCCAAATCTGCACCGAGGGAAAAAAAGAAAACTTTTCAGTAAGAGAAATGGAACACATGAAATACCACCATTCAGTGTCAACTTGAAACCAAGCTGATTAAATATAAGTGATGCAGTTGGGTTTTCTTGGTCATGATAAATATTTCCCAGTCATATATGGCAATAGATAAGTCTGAGTAACTTTTTCATGACAGGTAATGTACATAGAAGTCATAAAGAATGCCTATGATATTCACAGGTATAGAACTTACTCCAACAGTTTTAGGGATTTATATTTTAATTCATATCATAAGGGTAACTCGCGTTTGTGACATGCCCTGCTTCAACAAAATAATAACAGGCTATTAAGTTGACTTACCATCACAGGGATCATTTTGGCACACTTTGCCAGTGTCTGCACTGGGAAACTGACATATTTTAAAGCCTGAAAAGCATAATCAGAGATATTAGCGTAAACACTTACCTTCACATTGAAGTGTATGATTACCAGTAAGGGTTCCTTTCTGGGATATAGCAGCATGTTAGTAGATTCAATTTTCCAATAAGGGCATACAGCTTACCTCATACTGGCAAGTTGTAGTAAGTATGTTAGATACTGATACAACACAATACTTGTAAATAGGAGCAACCGGGTCTAGCTCCTTATCACTTCTCTGCAGAAAGGGGGAGAAAACATAACTTAAAATAATCTTGACAGAATAATATAGCAGGCAAAAAGCTCAGCAGGTCTAACTCTTGCAGTATGTGAGAGTTAGACCTGCCTCCAACTTCTTCATGAAGTTGTTAGACTGCTAATTGCCATGGAAGCGTGAAGCATGTAAATATGCTCTGGCTATGAGTAAATGCTATTCACGCGGAATTTCGAGAATGAATTGATATACCAAACATGGATTTGTGAACAGCCGCACCATATACCAAACGACATAATGGGTCAAGCAAGTTTACATGATGAATTTTCATCTTAAACCATCTAAGTTTCTATCCTTCAACTTTAAATTGCACGATCGTTTCTAAACAATAAAGAGGTTAATCAATCGAGCACAAGACGTAATTACCAGTAGAAATGCAGCAGATACAGCAGAAGTTGTAATGCGATTGCAGAAGACAAGAAACAGAGAGTACTTGAAATATTCTTCTTCTGGTCCATATGGAACTCGCATAATCTTTTCCTGAAATCAAAAACAGAAATTATAGCTAGTCAGTTTATCATGATTCCGATCCGAACTAAGAGATCCCTTCAATTGTAGCATAACAAAATAAAAGATGAGATTAAAAAGGACACAAGCAGTTGCTTTAAGCGGGACGGATAGCTAACAATTAGCATCAAAGTTTCCATCATAGCATAAGGCCAACTAAAATTATCAAGATTCCTTCTCAATGCCAAATAGAAGGTATAGATATTCAACAGTTGCCTGTTCCAATGACAAATTGAACTACACAAGGAAAAGAAAAAAGTCAATGGTCTTTTAAGATAATGCTAGCGAATGAATTCTTTTCACCACCTGAAATACACATAAGGACAAGACCTTCTCCTCATTAATGTGGTTACTACACGTGTATATAACCTTACTCGCTTTTGCTGTAGTTAAATCAAAAATGTTAGCCTGCTCTCAAACCCCATAAACTACAAGTCACCTTCAACTACAGGCTTATTATTACACATTTAATAGCCAGTAGTCAAGGAACTAGTCTACATAAGCACCTCCAACAATCTGAACTAAATGTCAACTTGTCAATCTGAACATCACCAAAGCAAAATTTATCAACTTGTTAAAACCTACCGAGCATTAAGCTTATCTATCACTCCCTAAATAATAATTTCTTATCCTTGCTTTCCAATTTCACCAGAAACTGTACACAAAATCCTCACATCACCATTGCAGGGCGGAACTAGGGAGGTGCAGGTAGGGGCGGTCGCACCCCCCAAATTCGAAAAAAATTAAGCAGTATGTATTTTATGGGAAGTTTCTAGAAGAAGGGGTGCTTTGCCCCCTTTTTTGAATTTTTTTATTTTTTTGCACCCTCCAACTCCCCTAAAATGTCAGTCCTGCGTCTGCATTGCCTAGCAAACAATCTTCAACCCAAACTTTTTTTGATAAGTAAACGTCCTTTCAACCTAACATGAACAAGTTCCCCAACTCCAACCTAAAACGTTACCATTTCCGATCAAAATCCCACGCCACACACGTCTTGACTTGCTAAGAACACATCTAAATAAATCTACGAGATTCATAGACAATTCGAGTCAGGAATTATAACAAACAGCTGGTGGGTGGTTACACATCAAATTCATAAAAAATGAAGAAATCACACTTTTCCGTTCAAATTCCCGTACAAACATTGACATTCGTAGAAATGTCACAACAGCTAAACTGTAAGTGAGAGAAGGAAATGGTTAAACAACCTGTAAAACACCGTAAATGAGAAGAGTGGACATAATTCCAGTGACAGCGAACGTCATCTTCAAAACCTTACTCTCTTCGAATCTCTGCATGAACGGTGTCAATGGTGACGTCGACTCCGCCATATTTCCAACCCGATGATGATCCGTCACAACTACTGCAAACCAAATCAAACATTTCATTTTCCACAATTAAGAAACGGAAAAATACATACATAAAAATTTAAATAATAGAGATACAAAAATGGCGATCAGTAAAGGTACCGATACGGCGTCGTTTGATGGAGCTCGCTGCTTTACAGGGATGGGATGGGATGAAATGAGGATTTGATCGGGAGCTGAAAATCACTGGGGTTTCGCAGGCGGGGTTTTTCATCTCCTTTTCCCTCTCTGCTTTTTTATATCTTTTTTACTAACTAAAAATTGTCAGTCAAATGAAAAGAGTTAATTAATTAGTGGGAATGTTGACTGTGCTTTGTAACCCACGTCAGACCATATGGTCAACGTACGATTCTTATGTTTTGTTTTGGACTTTTACCTTATCGACGTGATTCTTACGTTTTTATCATTATTTTTAATGATAATGCGTTACGGGATTCAATTAAATTCAAAAAAATATTAAATTCAATCAATTTTATGCATTTCAATTCTATTAAATTCAATTTCTTTAAAATCAGTTTAATTCAATTATATTCATATACATTCAATTCAGTTCGGATCAATGCAATTATGTTAAATTCATTGCAAGTTTGTATTGGAGTTACTGCAATCACTTTACTGCTCTCTCAAAATTCCACTCTCTAACATTACTGCAGCTTCTCTCTAACGGTCATCCCTCCTCTGTAACGCCTCCGCCAACGGCTACCACCTAGACCGGTCGGCGACTCCTGGAAGCAGCTTGCTTCTCCTCCCCCTCCTCGCCGGGAAACGTTGCGCCGCGTTTTAGGCTTCAAACAGCCGCTGTCTACTGTTCTCCGCCGCGACACTGTTCAATTTTCCCGCCGCGACACTGTTCTCCGCCGCTGTCTTCTGTTCTCCGCCGCGACACAAAAACAGCCGCTGTCTTCTGTTCTCCGCCGCGACACTGTTCAATTTTCCGATTTCCCCCTTTTGCGATTGAGCCCCTTTTTCATCGGTCTTGGCCGGTAAATAGAGTGGTATTCTCTTGTAACCCGCCACTGTTTTTGGTT
>JAYMSH010000550.1:0-10646 GCA_036897905.1 Aragoa cleefii | reverse complement strand
CCGATACGTTACGCAGAAAGGTTACACGTCCCCGTGCTCTTAGCTTGTCATAATAATGAGAGGGTAGGCCACAGACTAAGTCGTCTTGTATTTTCTTGCGAGCCAGTCGGCACTAAACTCACCACTTTCTTCTATCTAGTCTAAAAAGAGAGAGAAACAAACACACAGACAGATAGATATAGAGAAATCCGGAAAGATCATTCATTATTATCCGATTTTGATTTTACTCCCTTCTTTCTCTTTTCTTTTTTTATTTCTTTAACGCCATTAAAAGCAGTAGAAGTTATGATTGTTTGATTCTCGAATTACAAAATTTTTTCCTTCATCGGAGAAGAAGAAGAGATGTACGGTGGCGGCGGAGGAGGAGGTCAAATGCGAAAGTCTTTTAAGGATTCACTCAAAGTTCTCGAAGCCGATATTCAGCACGCTAATACTCTGTTTGTACTACTAACAACTCTTTTTTTTCTTGTCTTGCCCCCGAATTAGTATCTGTTATTCTTCTGATTGTTTATGAGCAATTCTCTGTATTCTGATTTTTGTATTTTTCGTTCTGTTTAAACCATCGATTTTCCTTTCGATAGTCTGTTGCTTTTCTTGTTATTTGGGAGAACAATGAATTCTGTTTGCTTTTTCTGCGTAATTTCTGCTTTCTTGTGGAAATTTGGATTTTCTGGATCGATCAGCAATTTTTAGGTGCTGGAATGAATCATTTTGAATTCATGATGAAAGTTTGTAGTTGAAGATAGTAGTACTTCAGTGGTTACTTACTTTATTAGTTGCTTCATTTGGCGATAAAGGTATCAATTTCTCCCTTGATCAAACTATGTTTTCAGATTACCAATATATCTCCTTCAAGTGTTTTAGGGTTTATTTAGGAAATGTGGAAAGAATGAAATATCATCTCAGTGTGGACTTTCGTGACTTGATTGATTGACTGTTAAATTAGTAGGTCTGGAGTGATACCTATGGAACATTCATGTAATTAATTAATTAACTAGTAGCATATCTGGCTAGATTCTTCTATGGCATTGTTATTTTGCTGAGAGTTTCCATTTCTGTCCCTTAATGTTCGATTATTCTACCCCAATTGCAGGGCATCTGACTTTTCACGGGAGTATGATGGTGCCTGCTTGCAAATGAGAATGTCGTACAGTCCCGCGGCGCACTTTTTCCTCTTTCTAGTGCAATGGACTGACTGTCACCTCGCTGGAGCTCTTGGACTGTTGAGAATTCTAATCTACAAGGTCAGTCCTTGTTTCGTCAATGTCCATTTCCACGAAAGAATGGAAATGATTAGCTAAGATGACTCTAATATAGTTGGTTCTTTGTTCTGATTGATGCACTTCAGTTGCTTGCTGGTATAATTTGTCTCAGGCTTTTGTTCAAATTGTCGTAGGTTTACATTGATGGCACTACCACCATGTCCACTCATGAGAGGAAAGCAAGCATCAGGGAATTTTATGGTAAGTTTTCTGTTTTTCAACAGATTACTGGTTAGTGGTGGCACTGCTAACACAGTGTATTTTGTTGTCAGCTGTTATATATCCCTCTTTAATGCAACTTCAAAGAGGTGTCACCGATTCAGAAGATAAAAAGCAGAAAGCTGTATGTCTGGAGAGATACAGGAGGAGGGATGAGGAAGAACACAGGTCGTGCTCAGAGCTCGATATTGAAAGAGAAGACGAATGTGGGATCTGCATGGAGATGAACAGTAAGATAGTCTTGCCAGATTGCAACCACGCAATATGCCTGAAATGCTATAGAGAATGGTACGGTTCTTCCCTCTCTTGCCTCAAACTTTTGGTTCTTGAGTCCTTCCGAAAATGTCATACTGAGGTTTTGAAATTGATGAAGTTTAATTAATCATTTGGGATATAGCCGTATTTACCAGTATTTGACTCGAGTCATATAATGGGTAAAAGACTTAATAGTAATTGTGTTCCTTCTGCATGCCTGATAAGGATCTGTGATTGATGTCGAAAACAAATTTCTGTTGTCTTCACCTGCTCTTTCACCTTTTCTACTTAGCTAGTCAGACAAGCATGTTAAAATTCACATGCCATTCCGCTATGTACCACTGTGGCCCTGTTCCAGGGCATGTTAAAATTCATGAATATCAAGAGAGCACACTAACAACAGAAACTAAAGTAGTCTAGTGCTAGGGAGAAAGCAATGAATCACCTTTATTCAAGTATCATTTGATAGTGGGAGCTACTTTCTCTTGTTGGCAAACTTGAGCTCCAGTAAGAAACTATGGTTACCTTCTCCGTAGCTTTTCAGACAAGCATGTTAAATTTCACATGCTATTTCACTATGCACCAGTACTGCCCTGTTCCAGGGCATGGTAAAATTTATGAATATCAAGAAAGCACTAACAGCAAAAACTAAAGTAGTCTAGGGCTAGTGAGTAAGCAATGAACCACCTTTATTCCAGTATGATTTGATAGCTGGTGCTACTTTCTCTTGTTGGCAAACTTGGGCTCCAGTAAGAAACTCCGGTTGCTCAAGGCCAAAAAATACTGTTGACTTGCGGATCCGATGTTATATGATATCTCAATACTGCTCGGTTTAGTAGTCCTTCGCTCCAACTGAAACCAGGAAATATCTGATGTGAGAAGAAATAGAGATTCCAGTGTTCTATGTTATAATTTATCTATTTGGGTGATAATCTTATCAGACCTCCGTTTCTTGGACACCAGAAGTTGCATTATCAATTTTGAGCCTATCAGATTGGTATGCTTAAAAATGGGAGGTTTCTTGATTCTTGTTTATGTTGATGCCTGCAAGAATGGGCTGAAGAAATTCTGTGACGCATGATTTTGTTAATTGATTAGAAAATGCACATTTCATTCTTCCATGGTAACTTCTTGTGGTAAAGTTGGCTTATTGCTGTTCCTAGTTCTCATCTAACTTCCCAAGGGGAACGTTCCCTGTTTCCAAACTTTTCTGACTATGGTCAAATGATCTGATTCGTGTTTGTAATTCTGGCATAGTTTTTCAAGCTTAAACCTAGAAATATTTCTATCGAACCTGTAATTACTGCTAGTTGCAACATAGGGATGCCTCCAAAGAGTTTTATTTAACACAAACGCCCATTTGTTGATTCTTATGTATTGTCAATTCATGTTTGTTTCAAGTCATGGGAAACATTAGGCACTCTTTAACTTCTAGGTGGCCCTCATGATATTAAGTGAACGCCCTTCTCTCATGCCCCATCCCTTAATCGAAGATGATATCTTGTTGTATTAAATCATAGCTTACAGGCTGCTTTCATTGCAGGCGTTCGAGATCCCAATCGTGCCCCTTCTGCCGTGACAGCTTAAAGAGAGTAAATTCAGGTGATTTATGGGTCTTCTTGGACAGCCGGGATGTGATTGACATGGTGGCTATACAAAGGGAGAATCTGAAGCGCCTGTTCATGTATATAGATAAGTTGCCTCTTGTCGTACCGGATAACCTGTTCGACCCTTATGATACACATGTGAGGTGATTAACTGGTGCATCAAGAGACAATGCTGTTCAAGAATGGGGATCTTTTTTATTCTCAGGTTCCTTGAGGAGCATGAAACGGTCCCTGGAAGTAGATTTAGAAACTTGAGCAATTTGTTCCGCATCTGATTAGTGAACCCGGCCTTTGATTAATTATATCGGCAGAGGTTTAAGCTTGCTTAGAAAAAAAGAAAGGTACCTCCTACCTGCCTACCTATATTATGTATCTAGAGTCTTGAAAATGTATATATGTATGTAAAGTTGATGTCTGCTTGTGAAAGCTACAATGAAATTTCATGGATGAAACTAATATATGGTGAAGGGAAGAAGTTCATTTTCAGTTTTAACGTCCTGAATGTCTACTTTGTGGAGAGATTTGAATTTGATGCTTATGTTGAAATGTCGATTTCTTAACTTTTCAAAATATAATTTTCTTAACTTTTCATTATTGTATTTTCATCATATAATTTTCTCTATCTTTTTTCCGTTATAGTTTAGGAGTAAATTGTGGTCAAAATTTGGTGCCCATCTATAAATGGGTCAAGTTCTCCGGGACGGAGACAGTATATTGTTATGGAAGAAGCCGGTTACTGGTATAAGAGCTAGAGTATACAACGTTCAACTGATTCAAGTATCCTATGAAGTTCATGGACAGAAAATGTGTTAAAGAGAAACGCAACTACACGTGGATCCAAGTATTTGGATATATTGTGACAATGAGATTCAGTTTTCTCAGTTAATGCTGATTTCCAGTACAATCATGAATAAACCACCACTTTAGATTTCAAGTACACAAGGATGGCCACGCAGAGGGCCTGTATCTCATTTTGCAGATGGTTCATTCTGCTGCGGAGTATGGTACAGTTGAAAAAATACTGTAGAGAATAGCAGCCAACCGGACCCCGCCTTGAGCAAGTCTCTTCTCAACAATCGGCAGCCTAGAGAGGAAGTAATCATCTGCAGAATTTGTAAAAGTTATCGTTTCCATTTTTGCAATGATATTGAATCTGAAAGTAATGATTCGATGCACTAAGATGTAGAGGGTCACAATTTATGCCTTCAGACCCAATATTTGTTTTCACATGATAACAGATGATGATTATGATGGGGATGGGGATTGCGATGATGATGGGAAATATCAACCTTACGCAACAGTGTTTTACGATTCTATGATACCATGAGTTCTTCATGGGTCCTGCACTAGGACCATGACACCTGATGTACAAACATGTTTTCTAGATGAAGCTAAATATCAGAAAGTGATTGTATACTGTAGGCTGTAGCTAGATGGTGTCAGTGAACTCAGTACAAGTGTAAGCATAGAACAGTACTCAGGTGAGATTGTGATATGCATCAAAAAACAATTGTGTACCTGCCAGCGTAGTTCCTGGAGTCGCATTTCTGTAAGCATATTTACATGCTAACTCGATGCTTTCAGAAGCATAACTGCGCAAGGAGATGAAAGCAGAAGCATGAGTTTTTAGCACATGACTATGTAAAGTAAAAGCTACACAGACAATAAATCATCAGGACTGAAATATAAGTAGTCATAAACTAGGATGTGTGACACCCCCGGGAAGTCCTCGTGTTGCGCCCCTAAACAAAATCAAAAAAACAAAAACAAAAAGTAGTCATAAATTATATCTACTCTTAGGTTGTGTTTGGTAGGGTTGCAGAGTTAATGTGCCCTGTAATCTATGGGGTACATAGTGTCTATTTCGTGAAATGATTGAATGGTGCAAGTGAAATGCATTCAGTCGCATTGTTAACATACGGTTGGAAATGTGTTGTCGCTGGGATGGAGGGAAGCACAAAGCAGTGAGGCAATGATAAGCCTGTTTTTCCCAGAACCAAGAACATCAGAGTTTTTTCTGCCTGGCCTAGTATTTATGTTAATTGTAAGTGACTATGTGGTTGCTTATCTCCCTATATACAGATTATAGGTTAACCAATACGACCCAGGGGAAAGGAGATGAACAATTCATTAAACATAGCATAAATTGGAAAATATTGATTATACTCACGGTTCGGGGCAAACAGTTCCGTTGCAATTTTTCTGAGATGTAATGTCGACGAAGGCGTCCTATTTCCAGCATGGCAAGTTATAGGCAGAAGCAGAGGCACAAATGACAGTTAGGGGGAGAAATGCCACAGTATAAGATGTAAAGGAACGGAGACATAAGCGGAAATACTTTAAACATACTGTTATATTACTCTGAATAGACTGGATCATCGTAGTGAGATCTGAATTGTAGAATGTCTTCATTGCAGATTCAATTATCATATTATCCCACACCTGAAATCACACACATTTTATGAGGAAAGACAAGATATATGTCAAAAATCTCCCGTCTGAATAAGCTTAGAAACAAAAATAACAGAGTACGGAGGGAAATGAATACCATTAAGAAAAAATAACGGAAACGCTACTTGTGACTCACATGGTGTAAATTGGTTTTTCTTCGAAACCAGTGGACAGTAATTGTGTTCCCACCTGCATCTTCAGTAAAGCCAACATGCAATGGCTGTCAACCAATACACAATTCAGATAACATGAATGTTAAAATAGAATGACATGACCTTAAGTAGCCACTGATGCAGGTAACTAGGGGCAGGTATTATTATGCCGTTCATGCCCCTTAGAGATTATTATGCAGCAAGATGAGACTCTATACTCTTACGCTTTGCCATCTAATTATATTTATTATTCATATTGTCGATAACATTTTCCAAGTGAATCGAGGATTTATGGAAGAAAAAGACTAACTTAATACATACTACGAACTGAACCAGTCTATTCAAATAGTTGGGAAACTCCAGCAGTGTTACACAGCACACCAGAGCCACAGGACAGATTAACATACGAAGATAATTGTGCTAAACATAAGTTAATCAACAAAATAAGCTAACCTGATGAACATCACCGACAAAGTGTGACAGAAACATAAGAGCTTCTGTTAAGTTGTCTGTCATAAAAGAAATGAGTTAGCATTTATCAAGTCTTAGTGTATAGGCAGTAAAGAGTTGGTAACTTGGTATCTGCTTACGCTTTGCTATTGACAAATCAGGTTTCTGGTACTCTGATACAAGCTGTGTTGTGTAGTTATAAATTGCTCCAGTCACGCATCTATCTTTGCGTCCAGCAGAGTCATGGCAGTCTCCTATTGTATGTTAAAAATGATCATTACATATTACAAGAAACATAATATTGCATTTCTACTGCAAGTCATTTTCAAGTATTATCACGCAGAGCATCTAGGACCAGGTAACGGGCAAGATTTGTACTGTTTTCAGTAGCAAGGGGTACGAGACATTATAAAACATGGATCTTACATTGAATACTACTGCCTTAGTTAGTGCCGATAAGTTAAAGCCTTTAAAATTTATATAATGACTAATATACTAAATGACCAAATCCATTCGAAAATCAGAGGCCAACATCAATGTGCAATTGATGCCATGAAGCTTACAGTGGTAGATAACCTTAGCGTATTGCAAAGCTTACTTGACTGATAAAAACTCTATTGCTTCCATGTAAACAGTCTTCGTAGAGAAGGCAAACGAATCAGGGAAAAAGTATTGGACTTACGGCAGTACTGGTAGTTGCACCTGAAGTCAGGGGTGTCTATGTAATGTAAAGCGCTACTCCAGCGATAGTGGAACTTAATCTCATCCGGCCAGGAGCATACATTGGCAAGATCACCTTCAGCACGATCTGGAAGCAATGCTTTGATTGCAGCCAAAGCATCTTTCGTCAGAAAGTTCTGTTACAACCAACTCATTCCCATCAGATATAACTGAGCCTCATGGTTAAGTCTCGCTGATATAAGCACCCCCCTCCTTCCCGGAAAAAAAGTCCTAGCGAAACATAAGAACCAAAGATGATAACCCAGAACTTCACGTAATATATTGGATTCATACGAATATATTAGACTTACGTGGGCAAGTCATAGGCTCGTAGATAATGACTCAAAAGCAAATCAGAAGAAAAATGCTGCAGACCAGTTTCTAAGACTACAAAAAGAAACTAAATGAGGAAAGCTAAGTGATTCGCGACTAGCAAGGGGCTAGGCTAGTTGTGCACGGATATAAAACCTCTCGTCTGCTTCTCTCTATCTTCACCAGTCACATTTTGCATAAAACAGCTCGTTCTACAGGTTTAAGTTTCCTTAGGCTTTAACTAATCAAGGACCTACAAATGTGAAACAGATCAAACCGAGATGCCAAAGTCTCCGCACAAACATCAATGAGCTATACATTTCTTGAACTGTTTCAATCATCGGGCACAAAATCAAAAGAACATCATTGCCTCATATTAAAAACAGGTAGACTGTGTTAAGTTAAACTGCCCCTGAAGTTAATATAATCAATCATCATAAAGCTGGCATCTTGAAGCATCTAAAAACATAATGGACCATGCTCAAAAGTCAACCTACCTAAATTCCAAAATCTTGAAAGTATATAATCCAAGAAAAAGGAAAAATTACCTCAGCGATCTTGCAAGTAGCATAATGACCTTCTTCACCCCAACCGAGAATACTCGGAACTAGTATTAGAAACACAATCACCCTCATCCCTCCCAAATCTATCTCTGCAGCATATAATCAAACACTTAGTGAGCATACACCAGAATATACAAACCCACAAAAAAATTGAGCATGAAAAGCGCATTACCTGAATTCGGGGAGTGTTAATGAATTGGGAAAGACTAAATTTAATGTTATGACCCGGCAATATCGAGAATTATCACACCAACTTAGTCAATATTGTTATTTGCTTTATTTTCATTTAATTTCAACCGAGGATACTAGTGTGCAAGGCATATATGTCTGTGTAATGAATAGAAGAAGGCAGGAAATGAAATACAAGAAAATTCTGTTTTCCTTCCATCTTTCTCCTCAAGCCTTCTTGCATTTCTATCTCAAATTCCCTCCCCAAATTCTTCTGATTCTTCTCCCATTTCTTTTTTATATTCAGTTGCTCATTAAAACCAAAACATCAAAAATAGTCAGATCATAACATTTGGTATCAGAGCCAACGTTCCTCGGATACATGCTCATGGTCCTGAATCAAAGGAATTAGATGAGGTTTATGCAAAATACTCTCGAACAATGGTCGTGATGGTACAAGATGCAATATATCCGATTTCTAAAGATTTATTGCACCGCATATTTGATGTGTATGGCGTGGTGGAGGCAATCTATAATCTTCCATTGAAGGGAGATTTTTAAGCACTGTTGAGATTCCGAGATATCTCGTCTTTCAGAACAGCATTGCTTTCTCTACATGGACGCATTGAATATTATGGATGTTGTAGGTTTAGTATGCAATCTCAAGGGTTTTTATGGATAGAGCATTGGAGGAGCTTAATTCAGTTGAGTTTATCCTCAATAGGGCTGTTGTGGAGATGAGACTTTGAGTTTAGTTGTTGAGAAGAAGATATCACAACTTACATTTAGGAATAGAAGTGATAGCATGATTCTGACTGGGGATAGTTCATATCAGAAATTGGTCTTGGATGATTTGGAAGAAAAAGTTAACCAAACAAGAGGTAGTACTTGATGAAGGTGAGGTGCTTCGTGAAAATCCGGGGAAGCTATTCGGAAAACCAATGTTCGCCCCTAGGTGTTCGAAAAAATTCATGAGTCGCCTCCGGTTGAAAATTAGAGCTCGTAGACGTTGTTATCTGCCCTAAGGAAGATTTAAATGATTCTAGTCAGGGCGAAGCAGAATATAATGGAGTCAGAAATACCCTAGTCCCTAACATATGTTTGTAATGGTTGGTGTGAAATAGTCCGTGTCGTAGGAAAATATATAATATAAGAAACTAAATAAACATTAACTCCTTTTGTTTTTTAATATAAATTATTTAAATGTGTCTTTTATTACATAAACACTCTAGCTTACAAAAATAACCACTCCAACCACATCATAATACTAAGAAGGTGTTAAAATATTATTTATAAGCTGCATGTGCGGGTGGGTGTGTGTGTGTATAGCTATCTATCTTATAAAAGTCTAGGTTTCTTAAGTTTGGTATCAAGTGGTTTTACAATTTTGCCCATGACATTGATCACATAGTAATTGGGTATTCTGGTCTTATGCCATCCTACCTTTTTTCCCAGTCCTCCGCATAGAAACGTTTCACTTTCAAATAAAACGCTGCCGTACAAAAGTCTGTTCGTTGAACTTCAGCTTCTCTACTTCAACCCTATCATTCTCAATTCTCTTTTCTGCCAGAAAATTGTTCCTCTTCAATATTCACGTAAGTGTTATCTTCTCCGTCTCTCTGTCACATTGTTGTGTTCTTACTAATTTTGTTTAGTTTGTAGGGTTTCATGCTTTCTGAGATTTTGTGATCTGGAACGGTCTCGTTTTCCCCAGATCGTTCTAAGGTGAGAAACGGAATTTTTTCATCCCTTTCCAAGACTCGTGTGATTTTGTATATGTCATTTTCATCTGAGTACACTTTATTTTTTTGAGTACGCTAATTGTTTGGTGATAGAGAACGCTAATTGTGTGAAAATTTTACTTTGAGATGTGACTTCATTCTTTATAAAAAACATGAGGTGATTATGGTATTGAGATTTATGTCACTTAACTTCATTGTTTTCCACTTTCCAGGATGCTTTGCTTAGGTTTCTACCAGTCTTTAGGCGTTATGGAGCTTGTAGAAGGTTTGACAAGACTTAGTCTTTTATATGGACAGGCATGTCAACAAAGAGGATAATCGGTGTAGCTTTATTTCCTACAATCTCAGGTAATGTTGCACTTTGATTTTGCAGTGCTTGTCATCAATTGGAATTTTCTAAGTAAGTTAAGTGAATTACATAGCTATGTAAAATAGACATATGTCACATGATTCAGTGAATTATCTGTATCCCAACAAGATCATCACAAAGGACTCAGTGAAGAAAAAGTTTTTTTGGGTGTGATTTATTTTTCGAGCTCATTTCTGTCTCGGACTTTGGTCCTTGAGTTTTGTTCCGGATTGCGAAAAGCAAGGAAAAGAAGATAAAAGATTATGGATGTCATAAGGGGTAGGAGTAATGAGTGGGAGTCGGAAGCGAGATCCGGGCATGTTTGTGCTGTTTGTGGGGACGTGAAAGACCATTTTTCGCTTAGTTAAGTTGCTGGAAAGAGTTACGGAGAATTCA
>JAYMSH010000549.1:0-10648 GCA_036897905.1 Aragoa cleefii | reverse complement strand
GTCAATCTTAATATCAACTGACGTCAACTGGGCAATAATCATGTTGAACTCATTCAGGTGCTCCACGACCGCAGTACTTTCCGCCATCTTTAAATTAAAGAGACATCTCATGAGATGAACTTTATTTGCAACTGAAGGCTTCTCATACATCTCCTTCAACAAATCCAACATCTCCGTGGTGGATTTACACTTGGTAGTATTCAGTGCCGCATTCTTGGACAACGACAGACGAACAGCGTGCATCGCTTTTCTGCCCATCAATTTCCAATCTCCATCTTTCATCTACTCTGATTTCGTACCCTCCAGAGGTAGATGCAAATCTCTACCAATCAAGTAATCTTCGATCTGCATCTTCCAGAACCCAAAATCGGATCCATTGAACTTTTCAACTAGTGATTTTCCGTCAGCCATTACGAGCAGCTCCCTCCCAATCAGTCCCCGTTAACCCGGAGCTTTAGTACCAGTTATTAGGGAGTAAAACCAAACTAGCGAGGAAAATCAACACAAACCAATAATGGTCGAAAGTAAAACAAGTCGAAAAACACACAATAATGTTTACCCAGTTCGCCGAAACAACCGACTACGTTTGGGGGAGCTGCCAAACCAGAATTTCACTATATCGGGAGAATAATGCAGCGAATCAAACCAAACTAAGAAAACTGAGTATAAACCGACTCACAGACAAAAGATGATAAACCATTTTCTATCTCTAAACTCTATTTTTAGGATGGAGAACTCTCAACTCACCAATGCTAAAGACCAATATGAGATGATAAATATTACAATACCCGCACATGGATATATATAGCAAATGAATAGACAAAATTCGAATAGAATCAGAAAACCAAGCCAAACCTAATAAAATTGAGAAACCAACTCAAATCCTATTAGAATTAGATACCCAATAGTCTACAAAACTCTTAACATTTGCATTGCACTCAGAAAGCTGGAAACTTTATCACTTTAAGTACTGCCGTGCGTAAACATTCTTCATCGAAAAAATGTTATGTAGATTGGCGAGAGTTGGAAGGACTGTCATAGCCTCGATTCACCAACCCAGTAGTGAAGTTTTTGAGTTGTTTGACATGCTGTACTTGCTTTCCGGTGGAAAACCGGTTTACTTCGATCAAGTCTCAGAAGCCTGCAAGATAGGAATTAAGTTTCATTTTTAATTTTTCACTAAGCTCTTAAAAATACTTTTTGTAACAGAGTATTGGCCTCAGGAGATCTTCTACTAAATGATACGCTGATTGCGTATGCAATTTTTTGAACAAGCTGGCTTCCCATGTCCTGATCAAAATTCATCTGATCATTTCCTTGGCTGCATCAATTCTGATTTTGACAATATTAAATCCGCTATAAAAGAACCTGTGAATGTCTTACTTCTCTGCTTGCTGTTCTAAATGATTTTATGCCTTACTTCTTTTCTGAAATTTTACTGATATCCAGTGCATTTCTCTTTTGTTGCATCAATCTGTGCCAAATGGCGATCCACTAGAACTAATAACGACAGGGGAAGCTATCCAAACACTACTCAAATCCTATCACACTTCTCAGTACTTCTATTCGGGCAAAGAAAAGATTGAGGACATGTCTAAAGTTGTGAGTCTAGTTTCATCTGCCCCATACTTGAAATTTAGCTACTGGTCATAACATATACTATATATAGTTACCCATCTATCTAAGAATGACTCTTGGTCTTTAAATGTTGCAGAAAGGAGCGATATAGACTCGCGGGGGAGTCTGGCTAGTTTCAATATGTCGAGGGATATTGGATACTACTGGTTGAGGCTTGCTATGTGTATCGTGGTCAATCTTTGCATTGGAACGGTGTACACGAACATAAGCACTGGATACACTTCAATCATGGTAATCTCAGTTATAAATATGTTTTTATCTTGGTCTAAGACATTTTCATGCTCTGATTATAAATCCATCTGCAATATATTCAGTCTCTCTAGTCTCTACATGACTCTATTAGGGAGTTGATGACTTGTTTCATCAACTTTTTCAGGGAACTTGGAGCAAAGGTTTTACCTACAAAATTTGAAAGAAATACTCTAATCTAATGCATCAAACGATGAAAGAGAAAAACAATCATACACCCCTCATGCCAAATAGTCTTGCACTTGAAGCAAAACAATCTCTTACATTTCGGGCACACAGATTTCCTTGCTTCCGCACCACATTTGTTCACGATCAGCACCCTGCAATTTCAGTACGGGCAATAGCATTTATCCAAACTCATGATGGCCGCCTCATACAGCATGTCGCACCATCGCAGGAAAAGGCAAGGGCTGATGTGTGGAGCCCATAAGAAGGGATCCAGCTCGTTGTTGCAGTCCCAAGCAGGGCATTTGATGGGACCGGCGACTAAATCGACTGTGAGCTTCATGTAGATGTATTTGATGATGCAATGAATGAAGAAGGGGTGATCAGAGCATTTGTTCTTGGCATTGTCAAATTTCTTCGGTGGAATCGGTACAGCTTCCATACAGATCTCACATGTAAAAGATTGTTGCTCTGTTTGTTCTGTTTGCAGAGTGTTCCCATTTTTAAGTTAGAAACTAGGAATGGTGCTGTGTTAAACTTGATAAAGATGATGATGACTGAGATTTGGTGTTTGATATGATGTTAAAGGTTTCTTCAAATTAATATATTTCATGCTTTACAGACCCTCTGAAGTTGTAGAAACATGACACTAGTAAATTGGTGATTCATAGTTATCTCAGAATATATATATTTATCAGAGGCCGAGATTTCTAAAGAGAGAAAGGGAGAGAGACATTTTTCTAAATGAAAATGTATAACCATATGTAGAATAAAATTTCATTTGAATATGTATATTCCCTTTTTCATATGTTCTTCCATTATGCCATGTATTGCGAATGCTGCAAAAGTCCGCATTGCATTGCCCCATCCAGGTAGCCACATGAGCAACACAGACAAAACTTCCACCCACAATTGTAGCAGAATTCAGTAAAACATCTGCACCTGATAGCCACTCCACAAAATACTCGCGCACAGCCCACAGGGCACCTCATCTACTTATCCTGCTTCGTAAGCCTCCCAAGCTCCAGGTCCTCACTATCCCACGATCCCATCATAACATAAACAAACAACACTAGGTATAATCTTTGGATGGTTGCAAGAAAAAACGATTACAAAAAGAAAATCAATGAAGCAGAGCATAAATGAAAAATGTGACTCATGTAGCTTCAGATATCAAAGTATCTACAAAAGCAAGAGTTAAGCTGTCTGCATTATGACAATGAAGTTTCCAATCCAACAGTTAGCTTCAACAGGACAAGGAATGACAAATCCATATACTGTATTTACTATTCCTCGAAGAACATGACAACTTCGCATCTCCAACTTAATAAAAGGCCAACTCCCAAGTGATTACACCAGCCAAGATTCGTTTAACCGTAGCAAAAGCAACAGCAGCGGCAGCTAGAGAGGTTCCAAAGCAAACATTAAGAGCAGAAATTGCTAAACAAAAGAATAATGGCAAGTCACTTTTCGGAATCTCGATCAGTTAGTTTGGATGGAGAAAAGAATTCAGAAGACCCAACAGACCGAGTTTCATAATCTGGAATTTCGTTCCTGCCCTTAACTGGAAACAGGCTCTCCTTGTACTTGAACACCAATACTTCTCTTCGGAGAGTATGTTCTCTAAACCTAAATCTGATAGATCTTCCCTTTCTGATATTACGATCAAGCATCACCAGCTCCTCATTCAGACACTTCTCATCATATTGCGCCAACAGAAAAATGTTGCTCATCCAATATCCAAGTGGGCGAAGGAAATTAAACTTCAGCTTTACAGTTGGGAGTTTCGTCCAACGACCTTGTTCCTTCATCAGCCATATATCAAAATGGTAGCTGAAAACCTCCATATCATAACAGAACATGGCAATGGAGCCTTCATATATATCAAGAACGGCTTGAAGTGATGATCCATCATCATCCTCTACAAACTGGTATCTACCATTTGGCCTATGCCAATTTACTCCCAAGAGTTGGTTAGCGACCTCTTTTGGCATCTCTATTTCTCGGAAGACTTCATTATGCATGTCAAATGCAAGGATAACGCAAGTCAAAGTCTTCTTGTTCAGCTTCATCCAATAAAAAAATCCTTCTGAAAGTGCAGTGCCACTTACAGTACTTGAGAACAGAGAATCTTTAAGCAGCACTTCATTTTCATAATATCTCCAAGACTCATTACCCCATGTATAAATGGAAAATTTTGCAGAGGAGTGAATCAAAACAATTTTAAATTTATCAGTCAGAGGGTCCACCCCTAAGCCAAATTTGTTACCTTCATTGAGCAATGGTGGACAAGGAAGTGGCCACAACCTTCTGGTTGATGGGTTCCAAAGGGCGAGATTATTACTCTTGTTACTAACACAAAATACCCCATTGCAAGGTCCCACAAAGGCAGAAATTGGCCCGGGCAGCTGTAGATGGTCAGGTTCCTCGTAATGTTCCAGCATTTCATCCATAAACAATGAGAAACCGTAGACTTCACCAAGTTTCTTCATGTACCATGGCTTCCGTTCTCCATCCCAGTTTACAAGAAGGCGGGTATTGTTGCTCTCATGATAGAAATGATCGTGCATGAAGCGTAGGCTTGTGATCATATTTTTCCATTGCCTGCATACTGAGCTGAACCGCAATAGTGACTTCACAGGCAATCTTAATAAGATGTCATTTATAAGCTCTTCTGGAACTGCAGCCATAGTTTCCAAGCAATGTATACTTGAATGTACCTGAATTGATAAATAATAAACAACAAGAATCACATTACTGGAAAGTGGAACTATGAGACTTCAAATAGATAATGTTGCCATATTAGGAAAAAAAGTAAAAAATATATATATCATAATGAGGTTTATTCTAGACAATAGCAAATAAAGATATTACCTAGACAAAACAAGCCGAAATCACATGCTAGTATTTTACATATCATGGCAAATTATGCCGTATCAACTAGCATTAAAGTTAAGATCTCCCATGTGATATGCAGGCACCCCACAGGGAGTTGGTCCTCTTAAAGTAGGTCAGAAAACCGAAGCTGGAATAACAGGCCTGTAAGATGTGCACTTTGAAGTAGGAAGACGCAACAGAATGATCCATTGACAAGCGAAGCAAAACTTAGTTCTAGCAGTGAGGGGCTATGTTTTGTTGCATGTGCAATTGATTAGGCTCTTTGTGTTGGGCCTATATAGGGGGGGGGGGGGGGGGCACTCTGCTTTATTTCCTTTTTTCTACTTGATCTCAGCCTTTTCAATGCTTAAAAAGCTCATCTAGTATCAACCTCAATAATGATATATCTGGAGCAATTTTCTATTGGCAGAACAAAAATCTTCCGTGTTGACATGTCTACCATTAAGGATTCAAAGTGTCTTATCTTATTCTACACAATATTGACATGTCTACCATTAAGGATTCAAAGTGTCTTATCTTATTCTACACAATATAAGAACATAAAATACATAAAAATTGTCTGTGTCATATGTTGAGATAAAAGTGTAACATCATGATTGGTCATGACACGTACAATAATTATGCATCTAGTTTTTTCTTTTTCTTTGTCGCCGTATAAAAAGATCATTGATAACGTCTTATAAAAAACTATGGACAACGTAACATAAGATAGCTCAATAAATAGTTCTATAAATGTCCGTGTCAATTGAATCGGCGTATTCCAGTCACAAAACTATACATGTGTCACCTACCATTCGGCCCTAATCCTTGAGATCTCACACCTCCAATTCATAAAGAGATCAGTTGCTAGACAATGACAGTTATCAGCAGTCAGTAGAAAAATACTACATAGATCTAAAAGTAGTATGGCTGGGATTATATGGTTAGCAGTTTCAGTGATTGTGATTGTCTATCTACTGAAACAATGCTGCCAAACCTACACAACCTGAAACAATTGCCTCCATTTCCACTAGGCCTTCCTATTTTAGGCCATTTCCACCTGTTGGGCAGTAACCTCTACCGGGATCTCCATAGTCTGGCCCTTAAACATGGCCCGATCATGCACCTGCGCTTCGGATTTTAGGCACACAGCAACATTTTCACGACAAAGATAATAACTCATACCATCATTGAACTAGCCTGATAACAGTTTATCATCAGAAGGTAAGGTATATCAACAGCTGTTCCGCATGGGTAACTAGCTTAATCAAAGTTTATTCATTAAAACTTAACGCAGCCTCTAATAATTCTGTTTACGGTAGTTTTCATTGTAAAAGCTGTTTAGTCATCAAATTACCCAATTAGCAATAGTTCTGTGTGAACAGCTATCACCAGCAAAGAAAGTTGATATCAAAAAGGAAAAATTCAAAAGACCGCTTTCTTGATTTTGTGGCCTAACAATATTCAAGAAATACATAATAGTTAGAATCAACTAATTGCAAACATTCAAATCACATAAACATTGACCATTCACGAACTCAGATTAGTAATAATAACTAATTCTTGTATGAAACCAAGAAAGCAAAACGAACCTTTTGCGGTGGTGGCCTGCAGTATGATGAATTTGTTTCTCTCTGTATTTGAATATCTGATACGAACGGATTCTCTGAATTGACAATGAGACGAGAAGAAATCGGAACGATTGATTGTACAGTGCTACAATTGAAGAAGGAAACGGATACTGTATAGTAAAACGTAGAAACGGGGGAAAGAATGCTTACACTGAAAGAGGAGGATACAAGCAACTCGATCAGAATTAGGGCTTCTAATCCGTCGTCTGGTCAGAGAAGAGAAATCTGCCTTCCGTACTTAAATTTCTTTCTTCTCACAGAGGAGGGAGAGTGGAGTTTGTGAATATGTTTAAAGTCGGTTGAGTCCCTTAAGTTTGTAAATATCGACCCCCTTATATTTCTACAAAAGTGTTTCTTGCTCCTATTTGAATTTTGAGTGGGACCCTCTTCCACCGTTGATACGTCTCAAAATCATATGTTCACGTCTACTTATAAATTGCACATTGTGATACCGATATTACAACTATAATAACATTATCATTATAAAAATAAAAATAAATTAATAACCATTAAAAACGGATAGTACTGATATTTATAATTTTATGTTTTTTAGTTTAAAATTTATAGTATTTAATTGAAATCTTAATACTATTTTAACTTGAACCCTTATATATTTCACATTAAATTTTATTGTCAAGGTTATCCCACAACAATTCATATTTTTTGAAGTTAATATTAAAAATCTAATAAAATTAAATAATTTAAAATATTATGTTGAAAGTTTGTGGGTTTTGGCTGAAATATTATAACTTCTAACTGAAACCTTAATATCAAGGTTTTACGTTAGGGTCGTAATATTATATTTAAAAATGTAAGGCTATTTGTTGATAGTAAAATTCTTTCAAAATAGTTTTTTTTTCACGAACAATAAAAGAAAAAACTAACTGTAGCGATCTTTGTCTTCTAATGTTGTTTTTCATCTGGCTCCGTGAGATGGTTTAGTGTTGTTTTTTATTTTGACGGCACGTGAGTCTTTGCTTTATAATTTTATTAAATATGCAGCATCTCTTTCAAGTATGAAAAGTATAAAATGTGACAATGCGTCTGCAAACTTCTAAAATCCGTGGTTGATTAAACTTTTGAAATGTGAATTATAAATAAATGAATAGAGCGTACAACGAACATATTTGAGTTTCTGTGTTGTATTGAAAATTATTATATAGAAAAATAGATTTCTATGAATTTGTACAAGTCGCATGTAAAAACAAATATTTAATGAGGAATAATAAAATATAGTGCATTGAATAAAGATGTCGAAACTTAAAATATTAGAGCTTCATGTCTAGGGTTTGAATATCTAAAGTTGCATGGTCGTATGTATCGCTTTCCACTCATATCAACGTAACCCAAAAGATAATGATTAAACCTAATTTGAAGATCCATCATGTCTCCATCTTATACAAGGCTCTAACTCTTAATTCGTCTTAATTCTTTAAGTTTTTCTCCGCCTCACATATATTAAGATTAAACGCTATTTAACTTTTTTCACTTACTTAATCTCAACATATTACGCTTTTATCGTGAATGCCTTTAAACACAAGACTACTGAATACTAACTATGTCGTGAATGAATAGCAATATTAACATTATCCTCTCATAATCATAAAACCATTAGAATCATCACGTATGACACGATGGAAGTTAAATATATCAGAGGACTCGTGTAGGAAAAAATATTCATTCACATTTAAACACATTTGGGCATCTAAAGTTGCACGATCGCGATCTTCCCATAAGCTCAATCACGATCACGTCCTTTCTTTAACATGGGAGGGCCCCTGCATGGTTCGTGAGACCCTTCCGCAATATGGGTGTTACAGATCACCTTTGTTGTCCATTATGAGAATTCAAACCCAATATCACACATCACCAACAACTCCCAATGAAACAAAACAGAGCTATTACCGGTACATGAATCAACTCAAACAGGGCCTAAGAATCTGAAATTCCCCAGAAATTTCGTTCTTGTTGCCACTCTCGAATTCAACTTTATGTGACTTAACTCACGAGAGCTCTCAATTTTTGGAACTTTTCTTAATATTCCAAAATCAAGACGTTTAAAATCTGGATCCTAATGTGTATTATTCCCAACATTTTAATCCATCACTGTGAAATCATTTGGACAAAATGAATTTTCCTGACAATGCGTCCCAAGAGTTTAATCCATCTCCATCTTCACAGCTATAAATTTCACCTAATCGGCCACAGCAAAATCCCGAAAGATGCCTTACCATCCTATCAGCTATCACCCCAGTGTCCAAAAAAGTAAAAAAAAAAAAGAAGAAGAAAACTTAACCTTAGATAACAGCTTCTTTCTTCTATTTATAGCATTTGCATCAATTCTCAGGCATCAAAGGAACTGAAGTTGGGAACTTTCACCCAAATACTGAATCAAGATGCCAAGTTAGAGTTGAGCAGGTCGTGCAGCCCAACCGATCTCCAAATGCACTCTGAGGCAAACCACGAACAAAAATTTTGGAACTTGGAAAAAGCAATTAAATAAAACTACTATATGGAGGGACAGAGCAATGTAAAAACTTCTTCATTCTTCCCCAGTAGGCTGTACCAAGTCAAGGCCCCTTTCTTTCTGTCTTTCAAAAGATTATCCCATATTACAGATCTTGAAATTATTCCGATGCAGCACCTAAACTCTCTCAGAACAGATTAGCTTGCATCTAAAACATCAAATGGAGCCTCGTTAGCTGCTGGACAGGTAAATAATACACAGTTTGATCCAAGCTTCACATCCTCATGTTTGTAGACGAAATCCCTGTTTTTACTGCTACCATGTCTTCTCTGACAAAGATATTAGCTGTCCAATATGCAAAAACAAGCAAGTGTCACATGAATGAGAAATGAAGAATACTCAGCAGTGAAAATAACAACACATTTTGGCTTAAAAATCACCGGAAAGATAGTCTGCAAATGAAGATACTCAATTTCAGCCGTGTCTTTAATGACAACATCAACAGAATATATCTAATATACGGTCTAAATGAGAGATGAAAACGAAATTGCAATAGTTTTCTAAGAATCTTGGATCATTCATCGACGAATACTGACACAGAGTGGACAGTAAAGATGACTTCTGCAAATTAATACATGTGCAGAACATTATAACGAGTCGGTTCTTGTTGTTTATGGATACAGTGTGGGAAATTGCTAAACAAATGCAATATAAATGAAGAACTTCGCAGGGAATATCGAACCTAAACTCCTAAACACATGAATATAGAGTGATTGGTGCGTGCAGGGTGTGTGGCTCAAAAAAGTAACCATGCCTTGATCATAAAACCTAGTTTTAGCATAGAGGAGCACTTCATTCCATCTTTTACCGAGATCTGGCATTGACATATCTACTTTATTCAGCTTATCTCATGGACCCAAAACAACCACCACTTCTCATGTTGCCTAAAGGAAAATATTGAAAATCGAAAAATTTCTTTGCCGAAACAAATAATGCAACATATCTTGGAGATGTAAAGTAATACACAGGGTCATGGATTAATGTTTTATTTTTTATGTATGTTTCTGGAAACTGCAAAATGGAAATTTTCAAAATATTTTCAGAATGTTTAATGTTTCTGTAACAATGCATAGTAGGTAACAAAGTTTATTATCAAGTTTCAAAATTACAAGCGTTTTCATTTCAGTAGAATGACAACAACAAAAGTTTAGAAATTCCAGTCCAGTGCGCTGATGTTTATTATCATCACAGATTACAAAGGAAAGCCAGAAAATCCTCAAAGCTAGAGATAAAAGAAATTGTTTCTGCACGTTAAAGTTGGCCATCTTCTAAGGTAAAGGCTGAAGTATGAATGGATCAGAAGGGAGTTCTCCCTATTTCAGGGCTGGGCATGGTTAAAGAAAGGCTATTATTTTGTTCATAATAATACACCAATTCATTTTGGTAAGGCATCTAAATCTGTCAATTGGAATTTGTTCGGCTCAGTTTGAAGCATAGACTTGCAATGTCACATAAACTCTAAAACTAAATTAAATCATCCCAACAATAAGGCATCATCTATTAGCGAAATTGGTGAAAAGCAATTAAGCACATCTACTGGCAGGGATAGTGTCATTTCTAT
>JAYMSH010000548.1:0-10656 GCA_036897905.1 Aragoa cleefii | reverse complement strand
TGAGTTGGTTTTGCTGTTTTGGCCATGGCTGTTTAGGACAAAACTGTGTGCGCTGTAGTTTTTGTTTGTTTTAAGTCTGGTTTTGGCTAGTTAAGTTCCTAGCATGTATGGCTATCTATTAATTTAATAACTTATCCATTCCATTAATTATTCGGGAACATTGCTCGGTAGTGCTTTAATGTGTCGTACATATTTTAGTGTCGGATCATGCTCGTGACTTATATGAATCGAGCAACAACTCCAAGAACTGAACATGCGAGTTATACATATCGCACAACACAATTAGTAATGATAATAGGTAATTCGCCATAGTTCAGCTTGTTTTGCTTGGAGTGTTAAGAAGTATGGTAAATGTTGAAGAGGTACATGACATTATTTACATGACAATTACATTGAACATTGTACATTAGTACATGCCTGTATAAGTCGGCAAAATCGAACTTTTGTCAGGCTGATTCATCTGTTGTCTTGTCCTCTAGCAATGGAACAGCAGAATGATCACTATCTTCCACATACCTATCCACACCATGAAGGAAAACTCCTGCAAAATCGAGACGATAGCAATACAAACTTGCATTACTGAACTACACTAACTGTAGGAAACAAATTTCCGGGGGGCTAGACGGAGAAAAGAATTATTTACGATAGTTCTTACCTATGAACCATATCGCAGCAGCCAGGAATAGAATGGATGTTAAGATGAGAGCAGTTGCCCTCCAGCTGTTTATGTGATCCTGCAAAAACAAACCTGTATTTTCAGTATATCGTAAAACAAAAAAGGTAAACTGAACCGATTCAAAATGCAGGTCCTCATAGCTATATCTCAATCTAAATGAGGGCAGATATTGTGGAACTAAGAAGACGAACCTGGAGAAGCCCAACAAGGGGAGAAGACGGAACATCACCAAATATGTGAATTGATACAGTAGATATTGCCATGGATAATGGTCTCAGACTGGGCTTCACAGTATGTAGACAGACAAAGTTTACAGGGGCCTGCATGGGGCATGAAATAGAGATACTTTTATCTCATACACAAAAGCACAGTTAACAAACCAACTGAATGCAGAAGAATCACTATTACTGTTATATTCAAGATTAGTCGGTTCATGGTTGCAGAAACAGAAAGTCAATGAAAGACTTGTGTTACCAAGTGAATACGATTACATGGGATTTTTTTTTCTTGTTTCTTTCGTCTGTTAACGTCATCTAAATGTCCCACTTTGGAGACAGTAAGGTTGTTAAGTGTTGGGTGGAATACAAACACTTGTGTCCCTCTAATGCAGATCCTTGAAATAGTGTTATAGTCACATTTGTCTATACGTGGTCATCATTTTGATACCAATAGCAACATGATCATGAACTTGGACAGTAGAAGAGACTAGAAGACGACATACCTGGGTAGCGAATACAAGCAGCTCTCCTATCGTGAAAAAAGCCAAGAAAACATATAGGCTCTTAAAGCAAAAGGCAGCAAAGCAGAATACTGCCCCAGCTAGTGTTGCAAATGATAAAAGCTGCATTAAAAGACAAAATGAGCACTGTTACTAAATATAGAGATGAACATAAAAATATGCAGTATATTGGAAGAAAAAAAAAGTTCTATGTTCACATCAGCACTGTCTTGTAATGAAACTAGTATTCATTGTATATGATACTTAACATACTTGACTATGCATTGTACACGGGCTCTCACCTTAAAAGCGTTTGATATTGTAGAAGTCATACGATCAAGAAGTAAACCACCTGCTAGTGTTCCAAATATTCCACAGACTGCTGTCACACCCCCGAACAGATAATCAGCATTGCTCTGGGCAAAACAAAAACTCCACTATTAGTACAAAAAGGAGCCCGATAAAACCGAAAGCAGTTTAAATTACACAAGCACTTCTTGTTGTGCAAACTAATACATGGTGACCATGATTATGCAATTTTGAAGGCCACAAAGAGCTTACCATGTTATATATATTATAGCCTGCCTTAGGTCCCCAGTAGGAATATGAACCTATTACAAAATTATACGCAATGTAACCTGCAAGACCATTCAACAAAAAAAGTCACAACATCGAAGAGTTATATTAAATTGAATTCCAATAACTCTAGAAGTAGAAGCATCATAGCAGAAGTTTACTGCATAGCCTTGTAGCTATTGGAAGAAGAAGTTTACCAAGAACATTCACCACATAAACCTTCTCAGCCAAAAGCATCTTTATATCTCCCCAAAATATTTTCAAAACTGTGAACCTGAAATAATCAAAGGATAAGAAAAGATCACTTTTCAGAGAGGCTGTTTCCACGAAATGCAAGGCAGAGTAAGATATATGCTCATCCTCCCTCTATCCCAGCATAGCTGGAAGGTGGAGTTTTGCCTATAAAAATAGTAGTGTATGGGGGAAAATGAGCATTATTCACAGTCAATTAGCTCAGTAAAGTTATTTACCATGACGATTTTGAACTTCCATCTGCCACACCTGCCACTCCAGAAAATCCATATCCTATACCAATTAGAACAAAATCCATTGCAAGATAACCAGAAAGAAAAGTCATATAGTTTGCTCGAAAAGCCGTAAAATCAGCAACTTCAGAAAAAGAAGCACGGAGCTCAAACAATATTACATGAAAAATAAGCCTGCAGCCTGCTGACAGTTACAGGAAAGAACTTTGAAGTAGAAAACTATTGAAGCGTGATCAAGGAAGAGGCATATATCAAGACCTACAGGAGCTTTAATTCTAACATGCATCCCTAGGTGTGATTTAACAAGCGAGCGACATGAATAAGTTTCTTCCAATAAGTTCAATGGGATTCACTTAATTATACAACCTTAGTAGTCCCCTTAAAGTCTCATCTACTATCATCTGTAGAACCAAATAATTATCAGGTAACAATCACATCGATAACATATTTTTAAACTTAAGGACCACTCAGTAGAAAATGTTGCCCCGCATATATTTCAGAAAAACTAAAATTCAGCACCTTGAGCTTCTGAGTTATCCAGCACAGCAGTCAAGCTTACTTTACATCCATCAGGGGAGAAACCTGTATGAAATAGGCATTAGGAAATGGTTTCTAACAGAAACAGGACAAAATAACCAAAAAATAAAGAACACCGACCTTTCAATTGCAAAGGCTTCATAACAAAGCCTAAAATAGCAAATGGGAGCATCAAAAGAGCCTCAATCCAGAATGCCCAACGCCAACTAAAGCTACCAATCTAAAGATTTGCAAAGAAACGAGGTGGATCAATAAGATGATTTATATTCATACAGTGAAGGTAATTGATACTTCAATTAAGGTGAAACTAATTATTGCATGACCATTGAGAATATTTTTCAAGGAAATTAGCAAGAATAAGCATACCAATCCACCATAAATATAGCCAACTGCAACACCAGTCGGAATACACATGTAAAATGCTCCAAGCCATGCTGTTCTCTGTAACAGGGAAATAATATTCAAATGCCTAAGTTCAAATACAGAAGAAGAAAAAAATGACTCGAGGGCTACTCCCATCAGGAAAGAGATAAAGAATATGTGGGGTAAAATTGATCAACTCCATGTATTGTTTTTTCACGAGGCCAGCAAATCAGACTGAGCACGGACTAACTAACATGTATACTAGTTTTCAGTTGTGTATGTCAAGAGCAGCGGTGTGCATGCCATTAGGAACAAAACTACGTCAGTGAGCTTTCGCATCTATCTAGAACAAAAAGGGCAGAGTTGGAACAATATCACATGCTAAAGAATTTCGAGTTTACTCTTATCTGACATCTGGTGTTACAATAGATAAAGAAAGGAAACAAACCTGAGAAACAGGGGCATTGTCATCGATGAAAGGAGCTGCAAGACTTATAAAAGAAGCCTCGCCGACACCCACTAACCTACAGACAACAACAAGTTCTAAGAACAAAGAACCATAGCAATATATAAAATATATTTTACTCAAAACTCTTGTGTGTAAGTCCAAGAAATTCTACTTACATCCGACTTATAGCGATGGACCAAAAATTAAATGAGAAACCACAAAAAGCAACCGCCAGAGTCCAAACTGTCAAACCAATTCCAATAAGCCTAAAAGGATTGACACTGCAAAGTCCATGCAAACACAATAATAAGATTATCTGTTAGCATTGAGGGGTTTGAGGGATACAATGAAACAGGGAAAAAATAATGCTGCAAGCAAGTGCATTATTCCATAAACTTAATAACACTAAAATTTCTTAATGAAACGAGAAATAAGACTTTGAACTTTGAAAGTAAGATAAAATCAAGAGACCTGATGAATTATGCATGAAATGATAAAAGTTATGTAGGAAACTCGACTTGGCTACGTGAGAACAATCACAAATGAGACGTATAAGACAAACACGAGCATCTGCAAACCACTCTTAACATCCAAGATCTTTTAAAATGAATCGTATAAACCTAAGCAGGAACAAGAAGATATAACTTCCCGGTGTTTACTGCTCAAGCCACAACCATTTTCCTTGCAATTATATCTCAAACTGTAACTTACAAGCACAGGTAGACAGTCGTTCAACCTGGTAATTTGTTATTATTATTATTTTATGTTATTTTTATTTTTTTTGGGGGGGGGGGAGTTTAAACTGTCTAGTCTGTTAGTATAGACCTTTTTGAGCCTTTTCTTCTAAGTCATTGTATGTTCACCTAATACATCATATGAATTCTCTTAATTTATCTCCCCGTTTTGGGCTGACTAAAAACTACTCCAAGACAGACATTAATCAATAGTGGGATGCCAGCAATGGCAACATAAAAGTTTTACCTCTTTGCTGAAGATGCAAAAATTGGAGATGCCACAAGGAGTCCAACCATAAAAGCAGACGATATGACTCCATCCTCAAAATTATTCAGGTTAAAATCTCCCCTGTGCAACGTAATTACAAGAAAAATAAGTCAATGCTTATGCATCACTTTGAACAGTTTTGGATTTTGAAAAACGTAAGATTTTGTGTTCACGGTATTATAATTAAGTTGGTACTTAAAACTTCTGTCACTACACAGTGTAGCCTACACTGTAGATTCATGTGTTACATAAAAAGCAACACAATACCAGTAGTTATAGCAACAAAACAACATTCTTTCACACTTACAAAAAGATCATAAAGAAAAGAAAAGAAAATCACATTTTTGGCGATCATGAAAGTAAGTCATGTTTGTTCCATTTACTTGGATAGTACAGATGGTAATCAGAACCTCGTTTCAGATCAACTCGTTAGTTTTAACCTTTTCTTGTCTCTTGAACCTGGAAATGGCCCGTTACTTATCTGAGCGATGAGAAAGAGAGTGGAACTGGAGTATGTTATTGTGAGCTTCCTGTTTCATATCCATGAAGACTACAGATCTCTGGCAAGCTATACACTATTTCCCTAAAACACAATGCCTCTACATTAATTCTTTTCCCCTTGACCCCCTCCTTCAATTGGATTACGTAAAGTATACTATCCGCCCTGGCTCTTCCCCAATCAAAGAAGAAGCTAATGGTGACATACTTTGTACAATAGTGATCAAACCTTAAGGATTGCCTGTCCAAAGTCTTGAAACGACATGCACAAAAGTATAGAATTGATAAAGAATATAATTATTAGGGCTTGGATCACATGATTAAGCAATATGGGACATTGAATTAAGTGTCAGGATAAAGGTATAGACTGCATTCAGCAATTGAACTTACTGAATTCCACTACCAGCTGAGCATATACCGCTTTCTGAACAACTTCTGCGGCTCCCATTAACTCCATTGCTCGCTATAGTGCCACGATCCACATAATTTAGCAAGTTAATCATACAAAATATAAGAAGCAACCTGCCAAAAAAGCAAAACGGAATGAGAGACTGAAATTCTGTAATTGAACTGATAACATTCAATGTGAAAGCTGAAGAACATATATAACCTTCCATATATAAAAAATCACCTATTAGATTCATTTTGTCACAATTCACAAACTTAGTTATTCGAAGAAAACCGCCTTTCCCTCCTTACTCCACAACAAAATGAATCCCCGTCAACTCTATTATATTCTTGGAAAATAATCTAAAGCTACAACAAATTCAGAAGTATGTTTCTAACAAAGAAGTAAATACTTCCTATTTTACTTCCCCATATCAAATTACGCCAATAAAAAATAAAACTTTACATCCCATTGTACTCGTACAAGCTCGAATTCCAATTCTCAAGTTTTATTTCAACAATTCATCAACAAATTACGTAAAGATCACAACCCAGAACAGACAGACACAGGAAAGTAAAAATAGAGTGTGAGAGGAGTAGAGGTGTGAAAAAGTTAAAATCTTGGGAGTAAACCAAGAAGGATTGGGAGCTGATTGCGCTGGAGCTATCGCCATGGCTTTGATTGTGTGAGCTTCGGTTTAGGTTTTGATTTGGGTCATCTGGTTTTTCTCTCTACCATGTAGAGATGAAGTAAGTTATTGTTTGACTCGTTCCTTGATAATGGCTTCTTTTTTATATTGTAGAATTGTACTAACTTCTTGAAATTCTTGTGTACAACATATTAAGCACTCTGTACAGCACCTTTTTATATTTTTGGATTTATTAGTAATTTATTTTAAAAAAGAAGAAGATATTTTGGATTTGGTAGGTTGAGAGTTGAGACCATGGATGTAAGGATAATGGATTTGATTCATTGAAACGCATTCTTGTATAGTCTAATGCTAATTTTGAAATGATGGTCACACATGATTATTGCCCCCCTATCCGTTTTCACAGTCGAATAATTCAGGAAGGGGTTAGTGGGCGGTTTGTCCCGTAAAAGTACGGAAGTCAAATGACACTTCGTTACGGGCTCAAGGAACCCAAGGAGACGACCGGTTGAAGATATACCATGACAATGAGCCACCCGTAATTTCTTCAGTAGATTAGTCTGTTGACATTAAGTCCTACAATGAACTGATGCAAGGGCAGATCATGAGATTAAAGTCTTTGAATCTCCCATTACCCACCTTTAGATCATTTCCCTAAATAGTTTTTCAAGTCTGAGCTAAATTTAGATCTCAACAAGCACCAAAAAGTCCTTGATTAGATCTGACCAAGCCAAAAGCATGTAGAAATGTTGATTTTGAACTCCCATAAATTCAATCAGATCATGATCAGCCACCCTGTAAAGGTTAATTTGATATAGCAGACTGCTTGACAGAAACAAGTGCACCGGGATGCACTTTTTCCAACAAGTTGCGATTTTTAAAAGATTTATCAGGAAATGCAGGCTTCGAAGTCTGAAAATCTACAGCCAGCTCTCGACTGGATTTCTGCAAAGATTGAAACTAAACAAAAGATTTCGCTAACTTGGCTGTAGCCTTGAGACTGCTGTGCACAAACTTTTTAAAGAATGTGTCTTCTGATAGACATGTTTCTTATTGACAATTACCTCAATCAACAGAACAGAGAACATTTAAGCACCCTTGAGCTTCAACGTATGAATATGTTAAAGAGGATTCGAAGCAAATCACAGCTAGTAAGCTCACAATCAAGAAGTGTTTACTGCATCAATCGCGCATCACAAATTATATCGTAACAAGCCATTTACAATACTGAGAACAAAACAAGAGAAGCTAGCTAAGCAACTATAACACCAACTTAAAGTTTAAGCTACAGAATCAGTACAAAATTGCATCATTCCATTTCAAACAATCAAAAATTAACAATTTACGGCTGTCCCCGTGCGCTAAGCACTCCCCAACTCTACCGGGGTAGATGGGCGTATACGTCACAGGCTTTCAATCAAAATCCCAAGAACTTTCTCACATCAGAAAACAAAGAAACACCATCATCAAACTCATCATCTTTTCCCAAATACTCGTCCACCATTTCCTTAACAGACCTAACAGACAAAGGGTGAAAATAGCCACTCCACTCATCAACAAACCCTTTAGCCAAATCCCATCTTTCCTCCTCACTCATTCTCCTCCATTTCTTCCTCAAATCATCTGATTTCAATCCCTTGAAACTACAAATTTCCGAGAACAGAAGCTCTCTGCTTTTCTTGAAGGCCTCTTCTCTTTTGACAACGTTGGTTTTGAGTTTCTTGATTTCTAGACCTAGCTCCAGTGCAAGAATTTCGTCTTTGATGCTTTCTTTCTCTTTGTTGCTGCATGAGATTCTGAAGGGCTTTTTGAGGTGGGATTTGTGTTTGGTTATGTGGGTTAGGGTTTGATTGGAGAGATAGGGATTGGAATGGATTGGATTGGAGATTTGGGGAAAGGGTTTGAATTGTTGTTGGATACATATTTGCAGTTGTTTGCGTAGATGTTCTTGGAATTGGACTATGAAGAAAACGAAATATTTACCCTAAGATATTAATCAAAATGGAATATATGATTATTGAAAATAAAATCGTAAAGTAGAATAACGCCATGACGCAATCTATTGCACCGCTTTTAGTGTTGGATGAACGACTCGGATCCTCAATTAACACCTGACATCTCGATAACTAGGTGTTGTTTACATCATTTCAATCTCGTATTGACTTGAAATGTCGTAATAAGTTATATTGAACGATTAAATTACATTGTTGAGTTAATATATTATTGAAATGAGTAAAAGAATCGCATATTAAGGTCATGCGTTGAAAATGTTACAAAAATGTGAAACTGGTGCCTCGAATATCAAAACGTTTGATCACATTCGATATAGGTTATTTTACTAGGATCATTCAGACCGGTTCGCTTGCTGAGTATCAACAGAAACACAATCCCACATTAACTTTGATTCAAATCTCACTCAGAATTAAGATATTGTTCACATTAATATGGAGAAAAGAATTGTTACAATCTATGGTGTTGGATGTATAAATTACAATAAAACATCAAATGCAAAATCAGAAGCTCAATCTAAACTCTGGCCAAAATCTACAATTCCGCCGTTCTGCAGCTTCAAATGAATGACCAAATTCCTTCATCAAGATCTCCTTTCTGTATTCAGATGCTTAACGAAACAAGCTACTATGGTCAAACTGTAATAATCCCGCTCATACCATAGTAGAATCGCAGAGTAACCAGCTTCTGTCAATCTCTATCGGATGTTTTTCCATTTATGTCAACCCATCATCAAGTTGTAGCTGATCAGTTGTGCTAAGATATCGACCCATGTATCAGGCACGCCGGGCAGGCACCAGTGCATGCAGTCCTGACCCCATACAGCCACTGCATCTTTCTTGCCTAACCATGTAGCTGGATGAGCATCTGCTCTGAACTCACTCAAATGACTCAGATCGAGTGTTCTTATACTCGTGCCTCACAGTGTCTGCTCGATGTGACGATTCCATAGTCGGGCTTCTTCGTTCACTCCATTGTTACTCGGATCAAACCACATGTCGAGCTGTAAAATTATAATTATCACCATTGGTTCTTCTCTCACATTAAAATTTGGATACAAATTGAACATTATTGTAGACATAAAATAATGTATGCCATGAAATAGCATCTCTTTATTTCTTTATTTTTCTCATTTGAAAAACTGAAAAGAGGGAAGATGTTGCTGTCATACCTGAAATTCATCCAGAGGTTCATTAAACAGGCAGCTACCGTTCTAATTTCAGTCGCTGCCATAAAAATGACGTGGAGATTGCAGCCTCCAGAACTTCAGCGTCTTCTTGGGGAACTTTCTCTCAATTTCAGCCACCATGTTCTCTAAAACAACTTTGAACCCGTCCATTATATTAAGAGGAGGGTGTACTTGTTGCCCACCCTTGAAGAAAACAAGTGGAGTCTCTTTAGGGAATTTATCGTAGCCCCACCTAAGGAAGAAACATAAGCAAAGGAGAACCACTTATCACAAAAATTCCAACTAAAAGGTAAAGGGTGGCAACAATAAAAAAGTGAAGGGAGAAACCGCTAGGTTGCTAATGTGTACAGTTTGCCATCATAGAAGCAAAGAATTTGATAGTTTTAAGAACATAAAGTCGACCGCTCCCACTTAAATATTCATTCGTTTCAGGAGGAAAAATAAAACAGCCTCACAGAGACTTATTACATGAAACATCTAACAAATAACCATCTACCATTATCCAAATGGTTAGGCTCCAGAACCATGCAAAGGCACTGTCTAACATTATAAGCATGAATCTGAACGGTTCGAATTCAAGTCCTAACCATAAACCAATGAGTGAATTGATAATGAAGTGATAATAAATTACCAGTGATGGTCAACATCATCGAAATCAGCAATATCAGCCCAATCTTTGGCAGGATAGTCAACATCAACGCGGTATATTCCCTTGACACCATCTCGACCAGACAACTCAGGCTGCTTCGCCTGCCACCTTAATTTAATCAGTAACGAGCTAGTGAGGCACCCGTCTCAAGCAAATAGCAACAACAACAACAATACCCAATTCCCGCCCGTAGGTAGGGTAAGGGGAGGGTGAGATGTACGCAGTCTTACCCCGAAGGAGATTGTTTCCGTAGAGACCCCCGGCTCACATACAAGCAACAACAAGACGCATACAGAGACACTACAAACAACACACAAAGCACACACAAACAATACAACCCAAAAGACTAAAAACACAGCAACAATCAATCAGATAAGACTGCCATCCGCAATCACAACTGGCTACTTAACAATCCACTCCCGGGACCAGCCTTCTCGGCAGCCATCGACAAAATTTCAAGTGCGGTAT
>JAYMSH010000547.1:0-10662 GCA_036897905.1 Aragoa cleefii | reverse complement strand
ACTTGTAAACTATCCAAAAGTGCATTGTTTATGAGTCTGCGAAAGCTCGCAAACAAATTGCTTTCAAGTATTGATCAAAGACATGCAAACGGGAACAAACTCTATGACATGGACCTACATCTACTTACTTAAGTATAGAAGAACGCTTGACTCATAAACTAGTCAAAAGTGCACTGTTTATGAGTCTACGAAAACTCACCAACAAATTGCTTCATCGATCAAAGGCATGCGCACCGGAAAAAACCCTGCGACATGGACTTACATCTACTTGCTTAAGTATAGAAGAACACATGACTTATAAACTAGCCAAAAGTGCACTTTTTATAAGAGTGCGAGAAGCTCAGCCGACAAATTACTTTCAAGTGTCAATCAAAGACATGTGCACGGGAACAAATCCTGCAACATGGACTAAAAACCACTTGCTTAAGTACAAAAGAAGATACAACATGACTTATAAACTAAAAGTGCACTATTTTTGAGCCTACGAAGAGCTTAGCAACAAATTACTTTCAAGTGTCAATCAAAGCACACGGGAAAAAACCCTGGAACATGGACTATGACCCACTTTCTTAAGTACAGAAGGCACACAAGCAGTATACACGAAGGAAAAATAGCAAAGACAAGCATATAAGTCATTCCACATCACAACAAAGGATCCCAATAGATACTGCAAGGGATTATTCAAAGGAAAATAGCAGAATAAAAGAAATTTTTCCTAAAAGCTTTATCCAGTGAACCAAGGAGAGAAAAAAGGGGGGGTGCCCCAAGGCATTATCCATGAAAGCCAAATCATCAGGATAAAAAAATTACAAGGCATTGAGGTCCATCAACCAGGCATGGTTCTTGTACTCCTTCTGCGGAAACAGAGCTTTCGGAAGAGGAGGGAAATTACAAGGCTGGAGCATGCATAGATCATCAAAGTCCACAACACTTAAAGCACTATTCTTGAAAAAGAGAATGTGGCATAGACTACTATTCCAATCATACCGTTAGAGCAAGGAAGGATTACTGCCCTTCAAACACGAAAAATGATAAAAGCCGCTGGCTTTCACATCCTCCATCTCATCCAGATCGACCCCATACACGTCCTTCAGAATGGAGATAGCAGCATCCTCCCGATTTATATCCAAGTCTTTTGGAATGCTCCCTTCATTCTTCAGTTGGGCAATCGCCGTCTTGTAGCCCTTCTCATATTCAAGGTTTTTATCTCTGAATAAAAGATACTTGAAAATGGAATCGCCCAAGAACTCCTTCACAACAGCCATCCAACCATCAGAGTTAAAATAACTCAACAACGAGAGGGTTTGGTAAGGATCTCTGCTAGCAACTTCCAGTCAAACAAGAGCCCTTCTCGTTTGTTCCCACATAGCCGTCTCCTCCTGAAGTTTCTGCACCTCCAATTGCATCAGCTTCATCTCCTCCACCTGGGCAACAGCCTTCGAATCTCATTCTGCAGCCTTCTTCGAAAGCATTTCTTTCTTAGAAAACAAGGAAGCAAGCGCCACTTTCGCTTCTTCCTCCTTGCACTTAGCAGCATCAACCAAACCCTCCACTTCCACCCCGGCACCCTACAGACGGATGTCATGTTGAGTGAAATGGGTGGAAGGAACATAAGAAGGATCAATATAAGAAAAGAGTATGAGTAGAAAGGAAGATAACTTACAAAAAGAAAGAAGACGTCTCTCAAAGAAAGGCAGAAAAGTTCAAAAGTCTACTTACCTTCATAAGAAAATCATCAGGCTGCTGACTGATATCATGGATAGTCACACTATGCAAGAGGTAATGGTCATGTTCACTCCACAATTTTTCCAAAGTTTTGGACGCGAGGCCCCCTACCTGGCTCTCAAAATATGAGAAAGAATCAGTGCCCCTTCCGTGCTCCGCCCGATTGCTGCGCTCGGGTACATGATCTATGGAAGGGTCAACTTTTCACCTCTTTGCCGCTTCCTTGGCATCAATATCATCCGCAAACCACTTCTTTTCGGCCACCGGAGGTCTGCGGGAAGAATCATCAGTAGCCGTAGCATCAACTTGATTAAGGATGTAAGCGGTTGCAGCAGCAGTTTGATTAGGCTGCGGAAAGACGGGTTCTTCCAAAATCCCCATATCCATACAGTCGTCAGATCACATGGAGGGGGAGCGTCTGGTCTGTTAAGAAAAAATTCACCCCTGCTGACCATCTCAGAAAAACCTAACCAATGACCTGCCAAAGAAGAAAAGAAAACATCAGGATACAATAAAAAAGAAGAAGCAAAACAACTGCGTGGAATCATAAGAACAAAAGATGGTTGTTCTTTTTACTTAAGAGAAAACCCCGGTTATCTGTTGATGACAAAGACATGTCACTTAAACTAATAATAGGTTATGCACAATTTTTTGTAGTCAATAGTTTTAAATAATTTACTCGCAAGTGCACGAATCTTGTAGTAAACTCTTGCTCTTCCAAGGTCGATCTCTCGAGGACTTCTAGTGTGTTCGCCTACAAAAGTCGCTTTCCTAATACTTGTATCTAATGAAACACTAAAATCACCTATTTGATTTGAGAAGTTATCTACTACTAATATACTAAAAAAAATGCTTTTGAAAATAAGATATATTTTTGGCTTTTCCGAAAATAATAACAATAATAAAATACTAAAGATGAGGAAATACTAATGAAGAGAAAAGTATGGTGGTGTCACTTCACTTGTTTTTTTGACTTTTAATTCAAGTGCATGGTAACTTAAATGAACATAATTAGAGTGGTTCACTGATTCACAAATATATGGTTTTGAATTTCCCAATCAGAAAAAACCGTTTAACAACTAAACTTTTAACTCTTCGTGGAATCAAACAATCTAGTCAATCAAGATCAAAATAATCAAAGGTCATTACAGTTCTCGCTACACTAGGTTGTGCAGTTTCCCACTAACTTTAGCTTGCATATAAGCTCATATTCCCATCATGAACACAAAAAGTATAGTACTTTTGAATTGAATGTAATCAACACGAGCTACGGGCCGTGTCCCTACTAGCATCAAACAATCAATTAAGATAATTACCACAAACCAAAAATCACATCTACCATGCATTTAGAACAATAAAATTCATTAAATTAAATAGTCATAAAAAAATAAGATCCGCTCAACTTCCATACTTAAAGTTTAACTAAACATAGTCACTAAATTAAACAAATGCAAAATGAAAGTCCAATTCATGAATAGAATAGTAAATCCAATGTAAATCTGTAGAAATAAACAATACAATCTATCTCCGATGAACGAATTCTCCGGTTGTAGTCGATTGCTTCAATTACGTTGAATATCTCTTCAATAGCTTCAATCTCTTCTTTTTCTTGCCTTCAATGGTGTTTTTCTCCTCCTTGCAATCCCTAGGTACCTCATTGTGTTTCTCCCTTTTTCTATATGAAATTCTGGCTAAGTATGTGTATAAAACAAGTTTTTACGCTTTTATACAAACTCCATAAGTAGGGCAAAATCTGCCAGAAAATTCCTACTTCAGCCCACTACTCGCGTTCTAGTATAAATAGTGGAACGCGTTCGACTTCTGTTAATAATCTCAATATGGCTTCAAAGTTGGTCTGACCACGTTCCAATACAATTCTCAAACGCGTTCCACTGTCCTTTTTTCAACCTCTTCCTTTCTTCGTCTTGGGCTTGGTTTTTGGTCTCTCCTTTTTTATTTCTTCATTCCTTCAGTAGTAAATTGCCCAAACGTACTATGGTGATTATAATTATATAATTATCATCTTTTATGGATCAAATCAACCATTTTCCACTGTCTTCCACCAAATCCTACAAAATACAAATAATCACAAAGTAATACACATACTATCTAATAACTTTATAAATAGACTCTATTTTTATTAAAACTAAACAAAAAATTTATGGATTAGTCGGTGCACCAAATGACTTATCAACTCCCCTAAACCTAAACTTTTGCTTGTCCTTAAACAAAAAAATAAATAAAGACACGGCTCTTTAAAAAAGGCAAACAAATGACTCTCAAGTTCTACTTCTTCGGCTAAAAGATTTGTAATCCGCAAATACAACACGACTCCAATCACACCATTTTCATAACTATCCATCAACTTTTCATCCCACGTCAATACACTCAACAGTCTAGTGTTAAACAGGTTATAACAAATCAACAAACCCTCACAAGTAAATATATAAATTTCTCAACACTCAAGCTTATTATCACAAGGTATAGAATAATCACTCAAACTCAACTCTAAGGAAAAACTCACAATAATCAAGAAGGTCTTTTATTTGGACAGGAATATGGATAAAGTGTAATAAACATTTCACTTTTGGACAGGAATATGGATAAAGTAGTTAGATTATAATCTAGATAAAGGATGACAGAGATGACCTCAAAAATTAAAGTGCACACTCACCAAAGCACGTCAATCATAATCCACTTGCTAAAAGCTCATTAACTTCAACATTTCTTCCTTTTCTACCACTTTTTCTCATCACATCTACTTCCTTGGGCTCTCATTCTTTAAGGATTCGTTACCAAAACCCTCTCTTTTAGTTTTTTGTAAATCGCTTAAATATTCGAACTATATGCATGCCCAAATATTCTTCCCCCCATTATAACTTTCATACTAATATAGAAAAGACACGCACACACACACACACACACATATATATATATATATATTTTTCTCGAACTTTTTTTCCCCCAACAAACTAACCAATGGCTCTCGCAATTTCTTTGCTTCTTTTCTCCCCTCCCGGAAACCAATCTTTTAAGATACGGTTTGGCCAAAGTTTCCATCATTTACAATCAATCTTTCTAATGATACAGGATAAATATATGGAGTTAATCAAATGAATGGCTAATGGCTAAATAGCTTAATGGGGGTAACAAACATGGTTATTGCATAATTAAGACAAAATCTAAGGCTTCTATGATTATCAACTGAATGCCTTCATCATTTTCAAGTAACTAAGTACCTATAGACTAATGCAAGTCTTCAAATAATTAAAATCCTTGCTGAGAATCTCTCAAATCAAAATGAATAGACTGAATGCAGTCTTTAGGCTCAAATCTCCCCCAAAGATTTTTGACTTATATCAATAGTATAACAAGCTTAATAAATGACTAATCGATATCTAAAAATGTGAGTTTGCTCACTTAAAGCCATGAAAACGTTAGAATCGATCAATGCCACTCTTGCACAAAACAAATAATTTAGTCGTGACGAACTACTCTTTTTGAACTTTTCTCTTCTCATTTTTGCTTTTTTCATACATGACTTTTTTTTGACATAAAATAAATAAAAGGAAATTAAAACTAGACTCGAAATAGAAAATCAAAATCAAAATGCCACCACAAGATTAAGCTTACGGTACTACCCTCCCCCATACAAATATGGAGTAAAAAAGAATAGTAAGGAACACAAACTCCCTATTAATTCTTGTGGCATGGTCATGTCAATCTTTTCAATCGTCCCCTATTTTCATCGAATTCCCTTCATAATCTGAATCATCAGGATCTCCATAAGTGTCAAGACCATTCTCTCCTTCACTTTTGCTCATATCCTCATCTTCATGCACCGATTCTTCGTTTTCAGTATCATCTTCCAACTCCTCATATCTCCCATCTCTTATCGCATCTACAAGTTCATCTACTTCTTTCTTTTCATCAATCCTTCTCACATCATCCGAATTACATATCACCTCAGAGGATGCTTTCGAACTCTCACTCGATTCGCTTCTCAAAGCTTTCCTAACTTCTAATAAAGTCAGTTTACATTTGCCTCTCAACAACTCTTTCAACTTCTTTTTATGCTCAGCCATTCGCTCTTCTTTCTCCAAGTCTTGGATCCTTACATTCAAATCCACATTCAGTCCTTTTCCACGCTCCAGTTTTTTAGAAATATCACTACTTCTATTTAAGTGAAAAACAGCTCTCTCATCTAACTCCTCTTTAGTTAACTTTTTGATGGGTTTGGTTATCATCTTTTGTTACGGATAATTAAATCCCCACATATTCGCCTTCACATGGTCCATTATAATTGCAAATCCATCCTCCTTTCTCTCATTAAATTCATTCTTGCCTAAACTCGGTTCGATATTTTTAGGCTTCACTACACACATCCTCGCCGTTCGTTTCACTCTCGATCCAATTGTTATGGATGCAACTTGCTCAATGTTTCTTGCCTCAACTACTTTCGGTTCCTCATCCGCATAATTTCTCAGATCCATAGCTTTGCTCCTCGCCCACCTACTAATCGTGGGTCCCTTCGCAATTGTTCCCACACGTTCTTCACTCCTAGTTTTCTGCTCTATGGCTTTATTCACCGGACCGCTTTCATTACCAACATACTCTACTTCATCTATATCAACAAAATAATTACCATACACTCTTGTTTCCGGTTCAAATTCCTCAACCACTACTCCATGTTTACGTGCATGTTCATCCAAAATTTCTTCAATTTCACTAATTATCACCTTCCACGAACCTTTCAGAGCATCAACTATCACAATATTTTCCTTAGCCATCTTCAAGATAGTCTCCATAACCTCGTAATGCTTTTTCTCATCCTTCCAATGATCTAAAAATAAATTTTAAAAGCTTAGAACAAGATCATAATTTTAACAATACTTCATATTCTTTACTTCCTATACTTAATTTAGAGATTAACAATAATCGCTCATAACTTGTCAATAATAATATATAATTTTTAAGCTCAATCAACAAAGCATAAATAATATATCTCCATAAAAATTCAAATAAACCTTCTTCTCTGAACAAAGTATGTAAATAAGCGTGAAAGTGATTACCTTGTTGTCTTGACGTGAAGAACTCATGATTCGGAATTGAAAACTCCTTATCTCTAATGTAAATGTTCTTGCTTAAAGTTTATGGAACTAAGAATACTCATTTAATGAGAGTTGGTGTGATAATTTTCGTGTATAAATGCCTCCTTTTATAGCCCCACTCTCTCACAATTTCCAAAAATTTGAATTTGACTCGAAACAGGACATCAGTCCGCGTTCTAGTATTAAACCAAAAATGCGTTCATCTCTTGTTCTCTGTCTTGGAATTCCTTCAAAATAGGTCTGACCGCATTCTAGTATAATTGTCGAACGTGTTCGACCACTATTTTGGAGAATTTTTTTTCTTTCCGAAATCCTTCAAAAATTCCTTTTCTTTCTTATTCTTCTTCCTTTTTGAAACATCTTTTTACCTTTTCTTTTACATTAACTACCAAAACTTCAAAATGGCTCTATACATCAAAATTTACACAAAAATGATTCAAAAACCAAACATTCTAATTAAATTCTAAAAGTCGAATGTTTGGTTTTTGAATCATTTTTGTGTAAATTTTGATGTATGATTCTAAAAGTCAAAAAATTAATTACTACCCTTGGGTTGCCTCCCAAGCAGGGCTTTTTATAGTCATTAGCGCGACTATTTAGCTCCTTTCTTTAGACTTTGACATCTTTTATCCTCTCTACCTGACGTGGAAGAGTTTCATGCTCCAGATACGGCTTTACTCATTGGCCATTTACTTTAAATGATTTCAAAGTTCTTCCATTAATTAACTCAACAGCTCCATGCTCGAATACTTCTTTCACCATATATGGTTCTTTCCATCTTGAACATAGCTTCCCTAGAAATAATCTCAAATGCGAGTTAAATAATAACACTTTCATACCTGATTTAATGTATTTTCTAACCAAGCCTTTTCATGGTAACACTTCGTTTGTTCCCTATAAATCTTCGCATTTTCATATGCATGGCCCCTCAATTCCTCTAACTAATTTATTTGCATAAGTCTATTCTCTCCAGCTACTGAGTGGTTTAAATTTAATTTTGATAGCGTCCATCGTGCTCATCCTCTAATTGCATAGGTAAATGGCAAGCTTTTTCGTAGATCAACTTGTAGGGCATTGTTCCTATTGTCGTTTTATAGGCTATTCTATATGCCAGTAGCGCATCATTCAAGTAATATTCCCTGTCTGTTCTCGATGGGTTCACCACCTTCTCTAATATTGATTTAATTTTCATATTACTCACTTCCACTTGCCCTGATGTTTGCGGGTGATAAAGTGTTGCTACTCTATGCGTCACATTGTACATCCTCAATAAATTAGCAAACATCCTATTTAGAAAAGTGTTTTCCTCCATCACTTAGCTCTAGGGGTTCCAAATCTATTAAAAATCACATCTCTAAGGAATTTAACCACTACTTGAGCATCATTAGTTCGGGTGGCAATTGTCTCCACCCATTTGTCATGTAATCAACACCAACAAGTACGTACTCGTATCCTCCCTTTGGTGTTGGAAATGGTCCCATAAAATCTATTCCCCACACATCAAAAGGCTCCACAACTATATTGTTAGTCAGTGACATCTCATTACACTTGTCGATATTCCAAGTTCTATGGCATTGTCACATCATCTACAAAACCAATGGGCCTTCTTAAATAACATAGGCCAATAAAATCCTGATTGTAAAATCTTATGAGCAATCTTATTACCACTAAAATGTCATCCACATGATTTCTCATGGCAAAAACTCAAAATTTTCTCTTGCTCATACTCCTCCGCACACTTTCTAACTTTCTGATCGTTCCCTATCTTAAACAGATATGGATCATCCCAACCATATTGTCTACATTGCCACATAAACTGTTTCCTCTCTTGTCAAGTCATATTTGGGTGAAATACTCCTCCCTCTAAGTAGCTTACTATATCCGCATTCCATAGCTCATTTATTAATGCAAACAAATACTCTCCAGGTAGAGAATCTTTAATGGGAAGTGACTTCTCCTTCTCGTCAACTTCTTTAGGTAGTGAATCCTCGATAAATGATCAGCGACCTCATTATCTTTTCCTCTCCTATTTACTATTTCCCAGTAAAATTCTTGCAACAACAGAATCCACCTCATCAACCTTGCTTTTCCCTCTTTCTTTGCCAAAAGGTGCTTAAGTCCAGCATGATCACTATGCACTATAACTTTTGAGGCGACCAAATAAGATCTAAATTTATCCAAAGTAAATACTACAACTAAAAGTTCTTTCTCGATGGCAGTGTAATTCCTTTGGGTAGCATCTAACGTTTTACTGGAATAATAAATCACTCGCAAGTGTTTATCCACTTTTGTCCTAAAACTGCTCTAACTGCATAATTTGAGGCATCACACATTAATTTAAATGATAATGACCCATAGTCGGGATGAACTCAAAATCCTTTTTAGCAAGTTGAATGCCTCAAGGCACTATGAGAAAATAAACATTGTGCTTCCTTACACAACAACTCATGTAAGCTCTCAGCTATTTTCGAAAAATTCAGAATGAATCTCCTATAAAATCCAGCATGATCTAAGAAGGGTCTAAGTTCCTTCACATTTGTAGGTGGGGGTAACTTTTCTATAGCCTCCAACTTTTCTATAGCCTCTACTTTGGCTTTATCCTCCTCAATTCCCCTCTTTGATATAACATGCCCTAATACAATTCATTCCTTCACCATGAAATTGCTCTTCTCCCAACTTAATGTTAAATCTGTCTCAATACATCTTTCCAGTACTTTTTCTAATTTACTCAAAACAATCGGAAAATGAGTCCCCATAGATAGAAAAATCATCCATGAATACCTCAATAAAATCCTTAACCATATCATGAAAGATTGACAACATACATCTTTGAAACGTAGCAGGGGCATTACACAGTCCAAAAGACATTCATCTATAGGCGAATGTTCCGAACGGACAAGTAAAAGTTGTCTTCTTTTGGTCTTCAACCGCTATTGGTATTTTATAAAATCCAGACAACCCATCTAAGAAACAGTAATACTCATGCCCGGCTAATCTTTCCAGCATTTGATCAATAATAGGTAGTGGGAAGTGATCCTTTTTTCAAAGCTGCATTGAGCGTCCTATAATCAATACACATTCTCCATCCAGTGGTTGTCATAGTTGGAACTAACTCTCCCTTCTCATTCTTTACACCAATAATTCCAGATTTCTTTTGTGACACCTCGTATATATATATGTTACACACACATGATTCTTTGGAGCTATTTGATTTTTATTTTATTTTTCTAAAATGTGCTATTAGTTGTTGCATAAGTTTTACGTGGAGAGAAAGACCCTTGAAGAGACCTGTAGATCAAGTAGCAGTTTTATTTTAAAAAACCCTAGAACCACCCTATATAAGAAATCAGAATTTCAACCTTCTCCTCTTTTACACAACTTCATAATCTCAAATTATTCATAGCATCTGCTTTAGGTGACTTTCCAGCAGCAAGGTTTAGGAGATTTCAAGGTTTCTGCTTCGTTATGTGAATCTGTTTCATGTTCCAAGGTGAGTGTCCACCCAAACTTAGTATATGTATTTGTGAAAACCTGGAGGTATTTTCTGTATTGTTTTTCAGATTTAACTATATATAGGTATCATATTTTTCTGAATTCAGGAAGGTTTATGGATGATAAAGAAAGAATGATACGTTTTTGTATGCTTCCGCTAACGATATTATTTATGTATTTTTGTTTATTTCTGTTTGATTATTTCTGTTTGATGGATTCAGTTGTACGTACATGTTAGGGAGAATCTGTACACTATCTGGGTAGTTGCATCTATCGGGTCTTGTATAAGGTTTCCCTCGCCCACTCCTCATAAATTCGGGTGATAGAAACCTTA
>JAYMSH010000546.1:0-10669 GCA_036897905.1 Aragoa cleefii | reverse complement strand
TTACCATCCCCATATCCTGCATACGAGCGGGAATTGAGTATGTTTTGTTTGGTTTTGAACCAGCAACTATTGATCCCAAAAAACACTAGATCTACATCAGCTGACTTCCTTATCGAAGCCACTTGTTTAATATTCAACAGGGATACTCAGTGGAGTAATCTGTCCATACATTTCGCAGGGTTGTAATCACAGTTAAGCAAACATTACATTGAATGCTATTGAACATGTTGCTAGTGATCTCATGGAAGATAAGACAGACAGAGCTGTAATCTGTTTTTGGCCGTTGACTAATTTCCCCGTTAGGGTGTCCTAAGGGACCATCAGTCCTCTGAGGGAGTTAAGGGGCCATTGCAGATAGTTTTTATATGGCCCAATGAGATAAATATGATTCAATTTCGTCATATCGAACTCCAAACATTTTAACATACTCTTCGGTAAGTTTCAAGTCAAAATTTATTCGAGTAGACATGTGAAATTTTATAACAAGAAAACAGGTTACACTGTATGAAATTCTAATTGACATTACGGGACAAAGACCAGCAGCCAAAAATGAGGAAAAGTAAGATGTAAAAGTAGAAAGTAGAAAAGAGCATAATGGAACAGTTGGAAATATGAGAATTAAACAAAGAAATGTTGAATTATAAAAGAAAATAAAGAATTACAAGATGAAAAAAGGGGGTACTGCTTAGCTAACAGTTGTATTGGTTTGTGAGCTTGTGAGCTTGTGAATCCCCCGAATCTTGCGGGGGAGAAAGATGACTGCATGACATGATGATGAAGCAACACCAGAACCAATCAGCCTGGAAAAAGAAGATCGGTTTCTTGTGAACTGTGTGATTGCCACGTTTCTATCAAGTCAACCAGATATTGGTCATTATTTAATTGCAAAGTAAATTACTCAGCCCTTTTTGTCATTTGTATCTCTTTTTTCTTTTAGAAGTCACAAGTCAATGCACAAACCTGTTGTACAGTTCTTTTTACTTCCTAAAGAAATTTTTATTGAGTTAAAAATCATTGCTTGAAAAGTTCCTTTAAGTCCCACAATCGGTCACCTTTTACATGAGACTTCTCCAACAAGTGTTTTTTTTTTAGATACAACATTAATAATTCCAAGAAGTTTTAACTTTTAACTTATCATGAAATATTAAGTTGAATGTCTTATGTCTTACATTTTGTTCAATTGACACATTTTCACATGGACCTATGAATATATGAGATGGCGAGTCGGTGGTGGACACGTTGATATCAAGAGTAAATAAGTAAAGTATTAAAGGTATATCAGAGAACCAATTAAGTGACGAATATCAGAAACCAACCAATTAAAGGGGTGAATCGATATAGGTAATGTATTGCTCTCTTCATGCCACACCGTCAATTCACACCCGTGTAGACAAATTGAATTTAATTGATCGATTAACTTCCGTTTCATTGCTCAACAGATAACTGGTGAAAGTAAATTTTTGCCTCGGTTCATCCATGCCACATTAGCAATCCATTTTCATATAAGGAGGATCAAACTTACATGAATTATACATTTTCTAAGGTGACCAAGAATACAACTCATTAAACTCGTGTAAAAGGGTTTTCTCCTATTTCGCCTTCTATATTCTTAATGAGAATATAGAGTTCCGTTTACCCCTAAAAACTATAAGTAGACAGATAGGCACCCTATATTATCGTAAAAGGTGCAACGCAACCCCTATAACATTTAAATAATCAGAAAACCTCATGTATTGTTACAAAAGGTGCAACACGACCCCTTCCGCCCGACTATATTATACGCTATGAGGGGTGCGATTCGAACGGGTGAAAGTGTTGTAAAATGTCAATTTTACCCCTAAATAGTTAAAATTAAAAGGAATCCAATTTCTTTAACAATAATACTAACTTTTTAACTTTGTATATCATAAATTTGCTAAAACCAAATTATAGATTGTCACACCAGTAAATTCAGAATTTACGAAACTTTGTAAAAACCAAAACTTATTCAAAGAAAATTGGTTCTTTCATTTTTAACGATTCATGGGTAAAAGCGACATTTTACTACACTTTCATCAGTCTAAATCGCAATATTCAGAACGTGTAGGGCATAGATCCGGGCGGAAGGGGTTGCGTTGCACATTTTACAACAATATATAATGAGGTGTCTCATACTATTTTAAGTTTACATGGGGTCGCGTTGCACCTTTTGTAACAATATAGGGGCTCTCTATAAACTTTAGGATGAGTACATGGGGCTCTCTATCTATTTAAGGTTTTTAGGGGTAAATAGAACTCTAGGATGTAGCTACATTAAAAATTTTAAGAGATAAACAAAACTTTATGATAAATCCATGATGGTCAAATAGGAAAAAACTCTCGTGTAAAATGAAATGTTCTATGCTGTCGCGTGAGGTAGCCAAGAATTTTTCACGTAATTCCATTACTTATTGCATCATACTCATTCAATAGTTGCTTCAAACTTGCAAACTATTAATTTGGGCAACGATAGCTTTATACTATTTATTTTCCTTTTTTAATTGGAATGCACTGCAATAATTAGGACACAATCTTCTCCCTCCCTTAACCCAAATCCCAAACTAAACTTACACGAGGAGAATAACGATAAGAGTACCATATCGTAACATGTAGGTAGGTAAGTCCTGGTCATTTTGTCTAAATTATTACATCAAAATCACATTATAAGTTTAATAATAATCAATATACGCGAAACAAATAATTTGGCGTTAGTGCGTTACATGGTCGGTGACATGTTAGAAATATAATGCAAAGTTGCACGCAATCACGACAAACTTCCACTTAATTATTAGGCTAACACATAAGATATTTACTAAAAGTCAGGAAGATAATGATTTGCAATAGATTGTAAATTATTATCCAAAAACCAAAAAGAATATAGATAGATAGACGGAAAGCTTTTCAACTAGTATAAAAAAATAATAAGCCAAATAATCAATTCATGCAAATAGACAAGACGTGAAGAGAGGTAAGAAGCATGACCTTTGATAGACAGACAGACCATTTCTTATCTTCTCCAATACTTAAGAAAAATTGTAACGGCCTACTGTTTATGTCCCTTCTTTTCCTCCCTTCCACTTCTCTCTCCCTCCTGCCGTTGGAACGCTTCCCATTCTCGAAAATCCTTCCTTGCATGAAAAACAAAAGAGAAACTATCAAAACACAGGTACTTTCTTGATCTTTGATTTCCAATTTCTTGATTTTTGTTCTCGTGAATAATCATGCAATGTGCACCGATGAGTCGGAGGACACTGACCATGAATTGGGATGGTCTCGGAGATGACGATGATGACGAGCAATTCTTCGAGTCGTTTGAAAGGATGTCCAACGCTGTCCCAGTGGATTTGGACTCCTCCGGTTCAGACGAGGAGTTTGAGGATGGTAGGATGTCATTTGCTTCAGCCATATCTTCGACCTCCATAAAAAAATTCCGTCCCATGGAGTCAATGGCAAGACCTTCATCCGTAATGGGGATGGGAGGCTATGACATGTGGCTGGCGGAACCTGGTGACATTAATGAGGCGCAAGCGTCTCTTACAAGGCATGGGGTTGGCTAGCAGCAAGAACCTCTTGACAGTCGCCAGCTCCAAGATTGTCCGAGCAATTTCCAGAAAGCCCGACCCCCCACCCCCACTTTCCACATCGAGCCCCAGACCTGCCCCAGTTGAAGAATTGAAAAGGGATGATCCTTTACCCCCGACACCTTCGACTCCTACTGTTCTAGTGAGATCGAGGTCAGATGGAGACATAGACACTTTTTCTGCTAAAACGAAGCAACGTAAAGAAGAATTACTCGGTCTGGTGTCAAAAAAGAAGCTAACTAGAACATCATCAGGGCAATTTGTGAGGAACATAGGCGTATGTCAATTATCAGGTGGTGTTAAAATGTCACCAGGAGTGAAGAAAAGATCAGTAGGTTCGAACAGCGATTTGTTACAGTCTGCAATGCCGGATGGTGCATTTGGTTCATTTTTCTTGATAAAGAATTTGGATACTGGAAAGGAGTTTATTGTAAAAGAATACAATGAACAGGGAATGTGGAATAAGCTCAGTGATGTTCAAACAGGGAAGCAACTTACGATGGAGGAATTTGAGAAGTCTGTAGGATATTCACCGGTTGTGAAGGAATTGATGCGTCGGGAGAATGGGAGAAGCGATGGTAGGAAAGTAAACCATCAGAATTCATTACTTACCAAGAGTTTCAGAAATAGCAAGAGAATGGGTGCTGCTATATTGAAAAACCTCACTTCGATGAGTGGATTAAAGGCAGACAAAGAACAGGAGCAATCGTCACAAGTAGTCCAGAAAACTCCTCCTAAGAATACATCTCAATGGGTAAAAGCTCGTCAGACTGGGAAAACCTACAAAGAATTTACAGCATTGCACATGTCTCAAGAAATTCAAGCTCATGAGGGGTCGATATGGACATTGAGATTTAGCTGCGATGCACATTACCTAGCAAGTGCAGGAGAAGATAGGTTGATTCATGTGTGGGAAGTGCAGGAATGTGATGTTATGTCGACAAGATCAGCGGATGATTTGAGTTCAGGTGGTGGAACTTCTGTCCATCCAATGGCTGCCACTGCTTTAGACCGTCCTCCATTAGCAGAAATAACACCTCTACCGTCTGAAAAGAGGAAAAAAGGGAGGAACAATAAGAAAAAGGGAAGCTCCATTCCAGATTACGTAAATGTTCCAGAAATTGTATTTGCACTTTCAGAAAGACCAGTATGCACGTTCAAAGGTCATCAAGAAGATGTATTGGATTTATCGTGGTCAAAATCTCAGGTAATTATCCACACAGCCTAGTTCTACCAATTTGGGACACCATCAGTTAATAGATGCACTTCATAATTCGTAAATATATAAACAAGATAGTTCATGACTTCATTTAGCCTTTTTAGTTGTGTTTTGGGGTATTATAATGTAGTTGTATGATTAGAAACTTATTTACTAAAAAGGACAGGACAAGTTTGGGTATTAGCATCAACCCAAAAGAAATTTTCTTCTATATCATGAGATATTATTTTTAGAAAGAGTTTAACACAACATTCAAATACTTTTGTGCAGCTATTGCTTTCATCATCAATGGACAAGACGGTTAGGTTGTGGGACCTGGAAACAAAAACCTGTCTGAAGATGTTTGCTCACAATGACTACGGTAAGATGCCAAACAATACTACAGCTAATCACAAACCCCAAAACATTAGCAAGACAATGTGAGTTCATGCATCTAATGTGTCTATGGCTGTGACAGTAACTTGCATTCAGTTCAATCCGGTAGATGATGATTATTTCATCAGCGGCTCACTAGATGCAAAGGTCCGAGTTTGGAGCATACCTCATCGAAAGGTTGTAGACTGGACAGATATTCATGAGATGGTTACCGCTGCTTGCTACACTCCCGATGGCCAGGTAGTTAGACAATGACTCTTTTTAACAGTTTCCAGTAGATCAATAAACCAACTTCATGAGTGGCTAATTTAGGCTTCAGGAGCAAACTTTTATTGTAATTCTCGGGAAGACCTCTGCGCTTTTATTTAATGTCTTTAGTAGTCACTCTTGTTCCAGTATAAAGGAATGAAATATTCAAGCTAATTATTTTTGCAAATTTTCTTTTTTAGTCCATGTGAAAACAAACAACAAGAAATATTACCTCCATGCCTTCTTGGTCAGAAAATTTCACTGATACTAATCCTTGTTCCATCTTTGAAGGGTGCTGTCATCGGTTCACATCAAGGGAGTTGTCACGTGTACAAAATTGCCGGTAAGAACAGCTGCCAAATTCCACAGTTTCTGATTAGAGTTATGCATCTATACATATGTTACTTATCTTCAATGTATCTCTTAACCTAGATGACAAACTGGAACATCGCATGGATATCCAAATAAAGAAAAAGACCCCCGTCAAAATAATCCCAGGCTTCCAGTCTCAAGCCAAAGTTCAAGCTCAGTCCGAAAAAATAACTGGTCTTCAGGTACTCATTTCTACTTTTAACACCATCCTCTCAACAAATTTCGAGAGTATTGACTAACTAATTATTTTGTTTAACCACAGTATGACCCATCAAGTCCATCGGAACTCCTAATTACTTCAGCAAATTCTCGAATTCGGATATATAATGAGTCAGATCTCGTCCAGAAGTTTAGAGGTATGTTCGAAACTCTTCAAGTACAGAGGAACTTCCTGAAAAGTACAAAGAAGTGATCAAAACTAACAAACTTCTGATCGAAAACAGGATTTCGGAATTCAAGCAGCCAAATTTCAGCTTCTTTTACTCCAGACGGAAGTCATGTTGTATGCGCCAGTGAAGACTCTCAGGTCTACATATGGAAAGTTGAAGATACTAAAAATCTGGGTGGTGGGAAAGGGAAAAAAATTACAACCCAAGCAAATGAGCATTTCCCATGTAAGGATATTTCAGTTGCAGTCCCGTGGCCTGGTATCATAAGAGCCGAACACCCCATTGTCGAAATACATTCGAAAAGGCATTCTAAACGCTCAAGTGCTCTATCACAGCAGTCAATTGGTAGCTCAGCCCGAGAAGATAATGTCGACGCAAGTAGCCGGAGGCATTTACCACCTCTCCCGAAGACAAATAATCCTAATAGTAGTAGTAGTAGTAGTAGTAGTAGTAGTAGTAGTAACAGTAATAGTAATAATGCGTTAGAAAGAAGTTCAAGTACGGGAGATGATGAGTTGGGGTCTTCTGCTCGGATAGACCCTGGAATTGGCGTGAGTGAGTTCTCTTCTTCCCCAGCTATTAGTTACAGTGACTCGCCATCCATTTCTGCTTCAGGCACATCCCCATCACAGTCTGGGTCCTCTTCCCGATCATTATTTGATAATGCCAACACCAATGGAGGTCCAACAGTCCAAGCAATAGCTTGGGGAATGGTGATTGTGACAGCAAGCCTGGATGGTGAGATTAGGGTGTATCAGAACTTTGGGCTACCTTTCAAAGTTGGTCGTCAGGCCCATCTTTTTTGAGAACGTTAGCAAATGTTAGGAAGAAGTCTCTACATCCTGTACACTATTAGCTATGTACAAATTGATTAGAAGTCCATTCAGGCTCGAGCAAACTCTGCTCTTCACATCGCATAGCTGAATCTATGATGTGAATTTGAAGATGCTGTGTTACAGACCTAAAGGATTGTTACTGTTCATAACGAGAAGAGGCCATGAGGAAAGAGCCTTGAAGGAGTTGTGTCCTGATCATTGTAAGTTTACAGATTAGTCTTAGCTTGATATGAACAGTTGTAAGTTTTCTCTCCGAAGAAGAGAATTCAATCGCAAATTAAAATCTATCTGGTATGGTTCTATGATTCTGTTCCTACAGAAATTGAGTTTTCTCACAAAATAATGTTTTGTTTTATGTCAACTGAAATTCAGCCCCAAGCTATCTATCGCTTCTGCAGTTCATACATTCCATCATTGAAAGCAATATACAAGCAATCTCTTATATATGCATTTACCGGTTCGTATGCATCTCAGCAAGAGTATCATCCTCGCTTAGTTCAAGCATAGACTAAATTTCTAGCAATCTCCGGATGATGTTTAAGTAGTTTGTTTCCCCTTATCTAACTCTTACCGAGCTTCTCTCCATGACCTGCGCCTAAGTCTTACATATAAAATCCGTGCAATCTGTTGATACCGTTTTGTCAATCCTAGTCCTCGTGGAGAAAATGAAATCTAAGATCACTCTATAGTCTATAGCTACGAAGGTACTGGGAGGTATATGTAACCTCTTATATGAGAATAATAGGCAGAATAAGATGTAATGCTTAGTTATCTGCCAGAAGGAACAACAGTTACACTATGAAATAGGTCATGAGTTGACCTCGTTTCCTCCAGCCAACCGCAGAAATAGTTCAAAGTGTTAGTTGTGGAAAAAACATGATTGTTATGCGTAAACATAATCAGTAACAAGGTCATTATTTAACCTTCTGATATATTCCATGAGAGGAAAAAAATGTTTGTTCACATGATCCACTCGCTATCCACAAGGCATCTGGCACCAAACAACAAAAAACTTTATCATCCTTATTGACTTCCTTATAGTCTTTGGCCAAAAACTAAGCAAGCCTTGTGTTTCCAGCCAACACGTTGAAATTATGAAACAATATGTCTTAATAATTTGAATACTGAAAACCAGCAACCTAAAAACCTAATCCTAGGAAGCAGTCTCTCTTCATCCAACAATGAAACGAATGAAGTGTGCTTCTCTTGCTATTTTCGGTAAATTGCAGCTCTGGTGTTCGATATTAATTCTCCTCATTCCGACTCTAGAGTTGCATCGGTTAAAACAGATGCTACCAAACAAATCAATGCATATCAATATATCATATCAGATCAGATCAGATCACTTATTCCCTTGCCTCTCATTCGACGAAAACCAGATAAAATAAACAGTCTATAATGTTTCGCACAACTAACAAAGTTCTCCCTCGTTACAGACTAGATCACAACCTCATCAAAGGAATTCAATATTTCAAACAATAAAATCATCAATTACATTCTAGGAGCATAATCTCAGAAAACAAATTAGGTCATGGATCTATAACTCACAGTTTTCAAATTCTATGCTACATAAGCTGCAAAGCGGACAAATCACCCAAATGATCAACAGATTTTTCGAACCTCAATTTAGTGATCGCAAAGCAACCTAAGAGAAGACTGTATAAAATCGTATGGAGAAGGAAACTTACAATAACAGAATTGGGAACAGTCGTTTCCGACAACAAAGGAGAACGCCTGAGAGCCAATTGCAGATTTTGTGAAACAGAACGCCAAGACGGTCGATTGGAGTACTATGTGTGTATATAAGCTATCGAATTCATCGAAATTATTCGGGGAAATGGAACTGGAAATGGAGGGAGTTGAAAATTTTAGAGGGAGTTTGAAAATTTTAAATCAATACTAAATTAATTTCGAAAACAGATTGCTATGATACTTTGAAAATCTTAGGAAAAGCAGCAGTGATGATGGCTGATGAGTGATAAGACGTGAATATCAAAGAAGGTCGCTTTAACCGGCCCACCCTTCTTATGGCGTAGTCAACATTGGGCCGTGGAAGAACCAGCCCGGCCCAATTTAGTTACAGCAAGCTCAATTTCAACACAATATTTTTAATAATTGATAACCAATTAAAAAAAACATGAAAATAAAAAATTGCAAAATAGAATTGCAATTCAAATCTAGTCAAGTGTAAGCTGACGACATGAACAGGTAGGGTGAAAGGTAGTTCATTTGAGTGAGGGGAAGTTTAAAGTTATCTGACATAAAATTTTAAATTCTATTCTTATGATCGAATAATCGTTTCTAAATAGTAAATGAACATAACTTTGTCAAACAAGATCTTTGCGAATGTATAGCTGATAGGAGAGCCACATTTCGCTAACTAGGATTTAAATCTGTCGCTTAGCACGCATCAGATTAGAGCAGGAAAACAGTTTGTTTACGAGCTTTGTGTTCCAAATGTTACTAGCTGCGGATTTAAGTATTGTTACATTGAGCATCCATCACTGTTTTATCTTCACATTTAACACAGGAAATATATGCCTTATCCCTTAAAGAATATAATAAGTTTGATTCGAGTAAATGATATTAAAGTTTAAAATTTTCATTCATCGTGATACAAAATGTTTGAGCTTTCACACTACATGTTTCTTGTTTTACAATCTCAACTTCAGCTGGTTACCACCAAAAACCCCTCATAGATTTAGATAAGGAGAGATTAGATCACATTCAGCTGCTACGTTTTACTCCTCGGCGGTCTTTCAACGTAATTTTCATTGAAAGCTTGCAACAACATGGTCTCTACAAACTGACAAAGTACCATTGATTCGTAGGCTCAAGGCTTGTCGAGTTCAACTGTGCATTCTGCAGCAACCTTCCCTAAACTGCGTCCCAATCTCCCAAATGAACCCAAAGATGACAAGCTCTTCAAGCTGCTGCTTCCTTCCCCAAGATTAAATGATATTATTGATTTCCTGGGCTTCATAGGACTTGATTCGACCTCAGGTTCACTGTCGGGTCTGCTCATGGCAACGACCAATTTGGCAATGTTGCTACGACAAAAGGGGCAGACTGGAATTTTGGCAGAGTTCGTTGAAGAAACTGGCTTGCTGTGACAGCATATGGCAAGAGTACAATGTGCACACATTTGATGACCACAGTTTTGAACCTCAATCGTACATGCATGCTCGAAGCAGATGCAGCATATCTCCGCATCACCAGCCTGCACGGGAATTAGGAATATTTCAAACAGTCTGCTCAAGAAACATTTGCTTAGATAGTAAGTTTAAAATAGTTTCACTAGGAAAGAGCTATAACACATTGCAAGTCCTTTTATTCTCCAGTCACCCTTGATTGCTAAGAAGCAACGTACGCATACGGATACGTAAAAGCCCCAAAAAAACAGTATACGGATGCGTCATGGATAGGTTTAATTTTTATACTTTTTAATATATTTAATATGTTAAAATTAAATAGAATGGGATGACTAATAAAACCATTATCATGTTTTCATATCCCTAGGACTATTTCTACTAATTATAGTTCTTCTACACCCCTATAACTTTTTCTCCTTTGATCCCCCATGCTACAAAATTGAGCAAACTTCAGGAATCTTGCTTCAAATAACAATCA
>JAYMSH010000545.1:0-10674 GCA_036897905.1 Aragoa cleefii | reverse complement strand
AATTATTATTTATTTGCTATTCATTTTATGAAGATAGTTAATATTAACTTGTCTAAAAGTGGGAATAAGAAGTTGGATGGGGTGAGACGGGTTATAACACTCCTAAGAGGGGTGGGTGTGGAATTTAAAGTCGTGACAAGTAGTGGGTCATGGGGTGGAGCGGGGAAATTAATTGTGAGTGTGGGGCGAGTTTGGTTTTAAAGAATTCCGCCCCGGCCCGCTCCATTACCATCCCTACGGATCTATTCCCCGTGACTCTAAATGTCGCCTCTTCTCTATTTTACATTTTTAGCATACACGGGATTGATTCCCCATGAGTCCAAATGTTTGTCTCTTCCTCTATTTTTCTTTCTATTGTAATTTTTCTCCCTTTCACATTGATAATCCTTGTTAATATTTGCTAGTGCTTATATTTTCCTTTATTGTTCTTTCTCCTTCACATTAATAATGCTTGTTAGTACTTATATTTTTCCTTTCTTTTTAAGACTGATTTTGAATGAGCCCGTATAAAATAAATTTTATTTTAGACAGTCCACTGAGACCCGTCCATAAGAAATAGCCCGCCCACCTTTACACATCCAATCAACATAAAATGGTGTTTCATGGGAATATTAAAACTCACGACTACCAAGACCCAACACCTTTTGCGCCTAGTTAAAGGCCAATAAGAGACTATCCAGATGTGTACTTTATAACATGCATTTTAATATTAATAATGAGCTGGAAATGAGGTTCTTCAATTATAATAACTTGAAAGACTAAAAATACACTCTAATCCACCAAGTTTCTGACTTTAATTCTTCAATCCTATAATTTGGTGTTTAATTTAAAAACTTGGTATTTTAATTCAAAATCATGACATTATAACGTAGAAACTTGATGCTGTGATTTTTCTTAGACAACTCAAATTTCATTGTAAATCTTTCAGTTTTCAACATAAATGTATAAGTTTTTAAAATTTGTCATCTAAAAAATCAAAATTATAAAAGAAAACAACCAAAACAAAAACTAAATATTATAATATAAAAATTTGACGTTATAACTTAAAGCCTTGACGTTATAACTTAAAACCTTGACGTTTTAACATAAAACTTGATATTTTAGGTTTTCTGTAAACATTGCAATATTTCATCTAAAATGTGCTAGTTTTCAACTGAAATGTGTAAGTTGTCATATTATTCATTTCAAACAACAAAATTGTAAGAAAACAATTAAAAATCTTAAAACTACATGTTATAATTTAAAAACTTGACGTTATAACTTAAACCTTGAAGTTTTAACATAAAATTTGGTACTTAATTTTTCGTAAGGGTCGCTATATTTCATCTTAAATATGTTAGTTTTTAACTTAAATGTATAAGTTTTCAAAATATTCATTTCAAAAGTCAAAATTATAAGAGAAAACTACTAAAAACCACAAACTACATGTTGTAATTTAAAATATCGGCGTTATAACTTAAAACCTTGACATTTTAACTTAAAACTTGATATTTAGGTTTTTAATAGACATTGCTAATTTTCATCTTAAACATGTAAGTTTTCTAAACATTGGGTTCTTTTCATAGTATTACAAACACAAAAATGCCAGAAAAAAAAACAGTCCCCAAGGTAGATAGAACTCGCAACCAACTAGAAAGGAACATGTGATTTCAGTGCTCATTCACAAACACACAAGCTAGAGCAAGTTTTTGTTTAGAGTATGGCGCGGTTTAGTCTTATTCCGTTCCAAACTGGTCTTGTCTAAAATAAGCATTATTCTATACGGTTTCACCCAAGTTTTTTTGCAATTTTCAGACTTTGTTACAACCTCAAAACGGCCTTCATAATGTCCAAATTAAGAAGAAAAAAAGGTCCAACTATGAAAGTTGTAGCTCTTTGAATTATCTTCGTAATTTCCTTCTGATACTGGAAGAACATTTTATTACCAAAATACTAAATCGCATCACATGAAATTTTTAATCATATTTAACTTGCAAAGTTGGTTTTGTTCAATGTTACGAACTTTGATGGTACTCTCCAGGGTGTTACCTTGTTAAAACCCTATGTAGGATGATGTAAGAGACCTAAAGAAAAGTTAAGGTCTCTTTGCTCCGTTACATGCGACCAGCGACTTATATTTTTTCACCTCTATTTCCTCTATTGTCATATATTTCCAACTCTTTATTCACAAAGCAGTTGATATTCTAGAATGTGATAAAATGTACTTAATCAGTCATCTTCAGTGACTTTTCTTGTTCATCTTCCACTATTGATGATCCAAATTAAGTTTTACTTGCAAAAAAAAAAATCACCCGACGGATTGGAAATTCTTAAGTCACGAATGTTATTTTCTTAAGTGACTATAGACCAGCGAACCCGCACCAAAATCGCGAAGTGCGATATGTTTGTGGATATTTGTCCCGATCACGGAAATTATGTGATCTAGAGTGTGACATGTCTCTATTGAAATTTGGGATTAAAGTTGACAAATTAGGGATATTTCAAAAAAAAAATCAAATTTATAGTTTGTTGTGAAACAACTAATAAGAATATTTCATAGAGTAGATAATGAGTTGTGTTTTGATTTATAGTTAGTTAATTTATGTAGTTCAATCATTTTAGTCTGAACAACTCACCTCATAAATACACTTCACTATGTAGTTTTACTACATCTATTATAAAACATGCCATTATTTTCTTGAGTAGAATCATAAACAAGTTGTTAAGACAATCATTTAAATCTTGTAAATAAATAAAAGCATATCCTTAAAATAAGCATTAGAAATAATTATATATAACGCTCGGTGTAGATATCTATCGTGTTTTGCAAATTCTAGGAGGGATGGAGAGTGTATGTGTGTGTTTGTGAAGGAATCAATGACGTTGATATTTAAGAAAATCAGATTTATTGGGTCCTTCCCTCTAATAAGATGTTTCATTCTCCAAACTCGATAGATAATGTTTAAATAATATGTTATTAGTTGTTCTCCCAGAATATCGAATATTATAAGGAACCTCCATTAGACAATCAAATTTTCGATAATCATACTATATTGTTCCAGGACAAGTCCATAACTTATAAACATAAGTTATTAATTAGTAGTAAAAAGGTTCCTCGTACAAGTCAGGGAACTCTGGAAACATATCATCATGTCGTTTCATCATGGACTCGATGAAAGAGCTGTTTGAAGAAGATGATGCTTCGCAACTATATGTTGCTAATACGTCACTATTCTTATCTCCAACAGACACATACCTCTGCTTCCCTTTATTAATCTCTTCACACTGCAAACGCATTCCTATATCATCCTGCTCCTCAACATTTGTGGGCAAGAGCGCGTCTTTAAGAAGAAAATCGCTCCAAGAAAAACTTTGGATCTCTTGATTTATCGCCAATGAGGGAGAATCTGATGATGTTGTGAAATAGGGCGTCACACTTTCGGAGTTTGTATAATAACTTGAGGCTTCAGTGACCAAATTTATGGCTTGAAGTTGAGCATAAAGATAGAGGGGATTGTGGTCAGGTACTTGGATTTTTGACATATTTCCTGTTGAGAGATTGGTGTCAGGATTCAGAAAAGTTTGTGAATGCCGCTGAGATTGTTCTGGAAGAGAAACTGTGTTTTTGAGGTCACGCGAGAGGGAGCTGAATCTTGTTCGGGCTTTTGGGAACGCCCCTATGTTTCCATAATCTGCGAGTATTTGGGAGAATGGCCTGTGTGTGACAGGATCAATTCCCATGGCAGATAGTTTCTTTCTGAGTTTACTGTTCCATAATATTTTCACATCATTGTCACTTCTTCCAGGAAGCTGTTGGGCTATTATTGGCCATCTGCATAAAAAGAAATAATATTTTAGTTCTATTTGCATAAGCTCCATTAGAGGTTAGTCAATAACTCAGTAAAAGCCTTGTTAAGGGGATAATTATATCCAAATTTTATGCATATTCTAAGTTTATCTCACAAGCAATGTGAGATAGTCTAACATGCTCATTTACATATGTTCGACCGATTACGTATTAATCAATATTGGTTTGAGGTTATCGACAAAAAAGCTTTCTCTTAAGCTATAAAGTGTGAAGTTACCTCTTACCTAAATTATGAGATGGTAAAAATCTACTGATTCATTGTTTCTTAGGGTTAAGGTTGTTATGTTGTGTGACTGACGTATGTTACACCTAACATACTACAAGTTGAAAATGCTAGTTCTACTTGTCAGAAACCCTCCATCATATAAGGAAATGTTATTTTGATCTGAATTTAGATATATTTGGATATCTTGAGAAATAATTTATCAAGTTAACGAATAAGTCTGTCTCATATATATTGAAAATATCAACTGTTGATTTCATAGGCTCATCGCCAATATCCAGATGAGATTACATTTTGACATTCCTCAAGTTTCTTTAAAATCTATGAAATAACAATAATAGGGATTGAAGTTTCTTGATTGACTAACCGGCTTCCTATGGCCGCATGTAGCTTGATGATCAATTCTTCTTCTTGAGATGTGAAGCTTTTGTGCTTTGGATCTGGTTTCTTTTCGTTATTCCATTTTTGTCTACTAATTTTTCCACTTCTTCTCAGTCCTGTAACATATGTTACACACACACAACCAAACAACCAAAGTAAAAAAAGATAAAACTATAAATAGATAATTGTAAAAACATGAGAGAAATTAAAGTTGCAATATATACTACTAGAGAAAGGGTTATGAACATCTTGTTGTGAAACTAACTTAAACACCAATGATTTACGTACCTTTCCCATGTTTTGGACCATAAGCCATGAAATTCCCATCCTCGTCTTCGTTCCAGATATCCTTCTGCATCGGAAGCTTTTGAGAGCCAGGAGTTCTTACCATCTTACTATTTATTTTTAAATATTATTCACCTCATTCTACACATGTAATTGGAAACTGATACAAAGAGAATGAATGTAACAAGAATTATGAAGGATTCAAAACCTATTTAATAGAGAAAAACGGGTTATGAGAGTTGAATGAGGCAACAAAAGCATGAGGGTCACCAAATTGAACTGTATTTGCATAACCAAATTCATCCTAAACTCATTATCCGGACACTAGAAATTAAAACATTTACTACTTTAACCTGTATTTTATGTGATAAGGTCTAAAGAGCATTTTTTTGATCAGGTTCAAATTGGGTGAATGTTTTGGTTAAGAATAGATTTCAAGCCAACATAATAAACAATTAGCACCAAATCATTGCTTTCCAATGTGAAAGGAGATGACATGTTTGTGTATTCTTGTTCAGTTAATTGATCTAAATAAAGACTCAACTAAACTAACTACTTGATGGAAAGTTAACCACAACAATTGTTCATAAGTTATACATGCTTGTAAGTTGTAAGCCACTCATTTTACAAGAAAACGTCAAAAGTTAATGCAGTCATGGGTCTAATTGTGATACACCTACACATAGATAATGTATCATAAGTTAACAAATTAATTTTTATCTTCTCTCTGATAATATAAACAAGGTAGTAAAAAAAAACTTCGTTTTCTCTTCTTCTTAAACATGATCAACACATACCTCCTTCCATGGGTCTTGTATAGTTATTAGAAAGAAATATCCTTTTGTGATTGGCATTTGAACTGAGGAAAATTTTTGCGCAAGTTTTAGATTTCTGAACATGGGTTCTCTTTCTTACAATCTTTCAAGAGTGCATATTTCTTCATTTTTCTTTCTCATTTAGAACTAACAAGTGTTTTTTTCTTGGGGACTATTTGAGTATTCAAGATATTTTTCAGTTCATGAGAAAATTTATATAGCGTCTCTTTGGGTGATTCTTGTCTCAACCATACAACAACTAGCACCCGAGCAAGTAATTAAGAAATTGATTGAAAGCCCAGTTATTATTTGTATCACGTATTATATAATTTTTTTAAATTTCAACCGGAGGTGCAAGTAGGAGCAGACCCTCTCACCCAACTTCAAAAAATTTATGGGGTTGTATGTATTATGCGAGATTTTTTTTAGAATATGTGTTTCGTCCTAAGTCACATAATTCACTCAAACCCTTATGTATTTTAGTGCGTTTTGTGATAGCAAAAAAGAAAAAAAAAGGAAAGAAGAAAGAACACTTTATTGTGCTTTGCAATTTAAAGCACAAAATAAATATTTACAAGTATAATATTTTATGGTATTATATATTGTATAATATGTTTCTTATTTATGATGAAATACATATAGGTAACTATACTTATTAATTTGTGAGGCCATGTAGTTGAGAACTCAAGATTTTGCCAAGGAGATAGAAGAAAATTGGACTGACGACCTGGGTCTTTTCCATAATCTTGGTAAATGTCGATTGGCCTTATGGATTGGAGTCAAGCCCACTTTGGAAGTGTTAATAGGCAGATAAGAAAAATAACTCAAGAAATAGAGCAATTAGACCGGGGGCACAGTTACAGTCGACAGTAAACATAGGAGAGATGACTTGCGGCGAGAACTCGATGAAAGGCTCACTCAAGAAAAGCTCTTGCGGACACATAGGGAACACCACCAGTGGTCGGCAAACGGCGATCGGAACACGAGATTTTTTCACTTACAGGCTACGCATCGTGCGAGAATTAACGAAATAAAAGATTGGAGGGATGAATCGGGGGTTTCGCAAACGTCTACAGCCGCGATGGGTGCTATTGCCACTCAATATTTCGAATCTATATTCACGTCAAGATAGTTGACAATGGCAGAGATTGATGATGTTGTGGCGACGCTAGAGTCGAGAGTGGATGAGGAAACAAATCAGGACCTTAATCGTGTCTTCACTGCGGAAGAGGTACAGATTGCATTATTTTCTATGTTTCCCTCGAAATCCCCTGGCCTTGATGGCTTGCCTGCCCTTTTCTATAAGAAGTTTTGGAATGTTGTTTGGTAATGATTTGTCTATGTGTGCGTTAAACTTTCTGAACAATGGTATTCTTGAGTCTACCCTGAATTTTACCCATATTATTTTGATTCCTAAATGTCCCAAACCTGATCTGATTACGAAATTCCGCCCTATTAGTCTCAGCAACGTAGCTTACAAAGTCGCGTCGAAAGTAATTACCAACCGCCTTAAAACCCCATATGCATAAACTTATCGCTGAAACACAATCCGCTTTTGTTCTGAACTGCCTTATTACTGATAACGTCCTCGTTTATTATGAAGTGAACCATTATATTAAAAGAAAAACAAAAGGAAAGAAAGCTTTTATTACCCTTAAATTAGATATGAGTAAAACATAGCCTTCCTAGAAAAAGTTCTTTCATACTAAGTTTCCATGAGCATTTTGTTAATCTTATCATGATGTCTGTTCATACGGTTTCTTATTTTGTGGTTCTCAATGGTACTAATCTGGGGTTGATTGATCCGGGGCGTGAAATTAGACAGGGGGATCCCCTTCCCTCACTTGTTTCTTCTCTGTGCTGAAGCATTTAGTTTTCTTCTCAGAGATGCGGAACGGAGAGAGGCAATTCAAGGTGTGGTTGTTAGCCCTGGTGCGCCGATGATCTCCCATCTTTTATTTGCAAATAATACTTTGATCTTTTTTCAGGCGTCAGGTAGGGAGGTTGGGTATGTGTTGCGTCTCTACAGTTTGGCTTCTGGTCTAGAAATCAATCTTGATAAGTCGAGTATAGTCTTTAGTAAGAATGCGGGGAGTGAGAGGGTGGAGGAGGTGAGGTGTTTCTTACCGGTGAGGGTATGTGCAGCTTCCTACGGAATTGGGTAGGTCTAAGGAGGGGTGTAGTTGGTTGAGAGAGAGAGAGAGAGAGAGAGAGAGAGAGAGAGAGAGAGAGAGTTTGGTAAAAAACACAGGGTTTTGTGGGGGGGGGGAATTTCTTTCTAAAGCGGGGAATGATGAGTTGCTTCAAATTATCCGAGTATCTTATTCATGAAATTGAATCCATTATCTCAAGGTTTTGGTGGGGGGGACGTTGGAGAAGGATAAAATACAGCTATGTTGGGGAAACAAATCTGGAGAGTTATCCATTACCCGGATTCCCTCAGCCAGGACCTAAAAGTCAAGTATTTTCCTAACTCCGATATTCTTGATGCAACCCCTAGTTCTAGCGCGTCTTTCACTTGGAAAAGTATGTGTGGGGCGTTGAATCTCATTCGGGAAGGGATTAGATGGAGGGCAGGGAATGGGAAGAGCATTGACATATGGAGTGATAATTGGATTCCCCATAAGGACTTTCTCAAACCTTTCTCTCAAGATATTCAGAGGGTTGGACCAGCAGAAGTCGCTTTGTTGTTAGATCCTTTCACGGATGGGTGGGATGAGGGCATTGGGAGGTGGTTGTTTGGTAAAGATGAGGCTGAGGAGATTCTCCAAATTCCTCCAGGAGACGGGAAGTTGAGGATGTTAGAGTGTGGAATTCATGCAAAAATGGTTACTATTCCGTTCTTTCCGCTTATCACTTGGCTCAGAAATTAAAGGCTCGTAAGACTGAGTTGTGTGGCTGGTTCTAGTTCCTGGATAGTTAAAGATTGGTCTTTTATTTGGAAGATGAATGTACCTAACAAGATTAAGGTGTTTTTTGGAGATTGCTCCATCATAGTTTACCTGTGCTTGTCAATCTTAATAGGCGACATATTGTTTCCAGTTGTACTTGTCCGGTATGTGGGATTGGTGATGAGTCCATAACTCATGTGTTTAAGACTTGTCACTATACCAGAATATTTTGGGACGTGGCTAACTTTCCAGTTACATTCCTTGAGGCCCCTGCTACTGATTTCTAGGAGTGGATTCAAATTGTAAAACAACGTTTGACAGGGCCTGAGTTTGATTTATTTGCTGTCCACTGTTGGTGCTAGTGGAATAACAGAAATAGAATAGTACATGGTGATAGTCCTTTTGATCCTCTTGACTCGGTGAGCTTTGCAGGTGATTATATTTCCAGGTTCTCGGTGGCCAGACGGCAAATCAGCAGGCCTCAACACATCTCGCCTGTGTCGACTTGGAAACCACCAGATCATGGAGAGACGAAGTTTAACTTTGACGCATCTGTATCCATTGCTCAGAAGTTCATAGGACTTGGCATTGCTGCTTGGGATAATGAGGGTAGAACAGTTGCCTGGAAACATCGCAAGTTTAATTTTATTTCTGATGTTGAAGCGACAGATTGGGGCTAGAGATATAGTTCTGGAAGGTGACTCTAGTACCATTATTGTAGCAATCAACAATCAGCAGGCATGTTTGTCTCCTGCTGGTATATACATTCAGGAAATTAAGTCACTTCGGCATTTTTTATCTGTTTCCTTTTCTTTTGTTCGGAGGGAAGGAAACAAACTAGCTCACAATCTTGCACACGGTTTTAGAATGGATTGTGTAGGAACGAATAATCCTCCCCGTCAAGATTGGTAATAACTTCATTTCTATTCGATTCATGAGCAGTGATGTTTCTTCTAAAAAACAAAAAGAAAAAAAAATCAATTAATATTTACTCACTATGCCTACATTTATACTTATTTTATGAAAAATTATGAATAGTTTTTTTAAGGGGGAATTATAAATACCATCCCTCTTATAGACCAAATTTACAAAAAAAAATTTAATTTTTTAAAATTATTACATGTAAGTCTACGTTTTCCTTCACATATTAAACTTCAATTACAAATACCCCTAAAAGTCAACATTTTCAATTGAAACCCCAATCTATCCCCTTTTTTTTTCCTATTTAATCTTTTCCTTTTTCTTCTTTTAATTCATTTTATCACTTCTAACCCTTTAACTCTTTCCCCTTTTACTTTTCTAACCCTTCTTCTCCAACACAACCACTTTCTTCTCTAATTACTCATCCACCACCAATCACGGCTGCCACTAAAGCTTCCGGCAATCGGAGTTTTGATAGAAAAAAAATTATACCCATTTGAGCTCCATTAATGGAGCCTTAACAGCTCCACCGGAGCTGTATCACAGCTCTAGTCAGAGCTGTTTCAGCTCATTCATCAGAGCTGCTACAGCTCCAATTAAGGGGTTGTGCGACTCCTTAAACGGAGCTGCTACAACTCCGACTAAGGAGCTGTTGTAGCTCCAATTTAGGAGCTGAACAGCTCCTTAACCAGAGCTACAGTAGCTCCGACTAAGGAGCTGTTCAGCGGCTCAATGTTTTTTTAAAATCCCGGTGATGTTGCCGGAGGAAGCGGTGTCGCCGGAGATAGTGCTGATGATGGGTAATTATGAAAAGCTACATATTAAATGCTCCATTTTTGTAAACTATGTTACCTTTGTAGTGTTTGTGTAAGAAAATAAAGATTTTACAAATTGCATTTTAGAGTTTTTAATTATTTTACCATTAACTTTATTTTTCCATATGTAAATTTCAAGATACTGGTGTGTAAAAAGGTCTTTTTACAGTCGTTCAACATATTTTGGGTTTGTTTGTAATCGTTTACTGAAATTGGACCCTTCCGTAATTAGACAAACTTATAAGGGTAGTTTATGAAATTCATTATATAAAATAGTTTTAATATAATTATTGACATGCACTTTAGTGCGCTCGCGCTTTCATTATTTTTAACTTTTTGCGCTTTTACGCTCGCGCTCTCGCTTACGCTTGTGCTATATGTGACTTGGTTTCGTACCTCCCCCCCGGTTTGAAAAATTGTTTTTTCACCCATTTGAACTTCGATTCCTGGATCCGTCCCTGAATTTTAGCCACCGAAAAGTAAACAATGTCCAACT